>BGPT01002019.1:122011-139934 GCA_003297045.1 Symbiodinium sp. clade C Y103 | reverse complement strand
TGGCCAGTCATCATTCAGCTAGAAATGAAATTCAATACATGGAACTAGGTGACATTTCCTTTGTCACCAATTCAAGCTTAAGATTCTGAAGTGTAATTCCTGTTGCGATGTCCTAACACCTCCTGACATGAATCATTTTTCTTNTGACATTTCCTTTGTCACCAATTCAAGCTTAAGATTCTGAAGTGTAATTCCTGTTGCGATGTCCTAACACCTCCTGACATGAATCATTTTTCTTCGGCTTGCAGTCTGCAGAGCTCTCGTCAAGCTTTCTAGNCAAATGCTCTGAAACGCAGGCCGCGCAAGAGGGCGCAAGGGCGGGCGCAAGAGGGTGCTATACGTCAACCACGGAACCAGAATTTAGAACAACCCTCATTTACGTTTCCTGGAAGGACCCCCAACGTCTAAAAACAGGCTTCGGACAGATTACATTTTGGCGGCGGGGGGTGGGGTTCGGAGGGTAATGTCCGTAGATTCCGCGCGGTAATGGCCTTCAAGAAGGAGTTCAACATGATCATGAACTCCTTGGGCGAAGAAGTGCCATGCGGCAGCCACAACTCCAACCTCTCGACTTCAACCTCTTTAGACGTGAAGCACCTGCAGATGTCCAAGATCCAGTCCTCGCAGAGTGTGCGCAAATGCACTCAGTATTGGCGACATTCTTCGAAGAGGCAGAGCGGCTGCACCCCCAGGACGTGAGCGCCTTGACGTCGTCTCTGGATGAGGTGCGCGCCGAGCTTTCCGCAGAGCAGCAGCGGCGAGCGGAGGCGCAGCACATGATGGTGGATCTGAAGTCTCAGTTGGAAGAAGTGCAAGCAGACGCTGGGTTTCGCAGCCGTGGCACCGGGGATTCCTTCTTATCTTAATTGCAACAACAAACTGTTTCTGCTCTAAAAAAATTGGTCCACACTGCAGACAACGCGGCAAAGTCTCGACTTGATATTTTTCTCCCTGTCAATGATTCCGGGGCGTCAACTGAGGTCCCGCTTACCCTAGGCTTTGGATCCCCATCTACTACCGGATGTGTTGATCTACATGGGAACCTTTTAATCAACACTTTGGTCAAGGCTGACACTTCTCTACAAGCTGCGTTTTGCCAAACAGGTTTGCCCGCCATTGGGCTCCCTGGGGCCAGACTTCTCCCCAATTTTAGGGTGCCTGGCGAGGCAACTTATTCAGTGACTGCAAAAGGGGATGGATCGTACAATAGTGTTGCTGTGGCTGTACAGCGCAAATTTGCGAGCTATTTTTCCTTTTTTGAGGATGTGGGCAGCAATAGAAGACTTTGGGCACATGTTGTGCCTGCCTCCGGCCATGCGTTTCTGTGGCTGACTTTCTATTTGCCGGCAAATGATGATGACGCTTGGAAATCTGAATTGTTAGGAATTGAAGCTGATGTTCACTTGCTGATCCAAAAAGTTTGTCAGAACAGCACTTGCCAATACCCTCTCCTGCTGATGGGTGATGCCAACTTGCAACCATCCAGCCTGGGTAAGGGACGTGACCCCAAGCCTCAGCGGGAAGCGTTGTGGGAACAAGTTCTTAGGAAACTGGGCCTGACCCTGCTCAACCCCGCATACTCAGGCGAACCTGCATCTGCGGTTTCACTGCCACTGAGGCACCGGGTTGTGCATGTTTGTCCCTGTGACACCCACCACTGCAATGGGGGACCTGGCACAAGCCGTGCCATTGACCTTGTTATTTCTTCACCTGAAATCTTTGTGGACATATTGATCCACAATGGTGTTCATTGCAAAAACTCAGGCTGTAGCTGGGATTTGTGTGTCGAATTCACGAAAGGTGACCACTTCCTAATTGAAGTGCAGCTCCCAGAAATCTCTGTTTCAGGAGATCGCTCTGCATGGCAAGAAGAAGAGTTGTGGAAACATGGCGTTCAAGCAGCATCGCCTTGCTTAGATGCCTTCATGAATCTCTTAGCTTTCATCATCTCTCAGGCCCAGATCTGGCCAAGAAAGACTGCAGTCAAGTGGCGCGAGTGGATAGCCGATGCCTGTGTACTGTTCATGTGCACCATTGAATCTCTTGTACGTGATGCCTGGGTACTTTTTGCAGGAGTCAACAAGCGCTGCAAGAGAAGGCGACGCACTTTGCACCGTGAAATAGCCTGGGACACTGACTGCCCTGACCAACTTGCTGATGCCATCAGGGACTTGAACCGGGACACTGAGGACATGTTTTTGCCTGACTCCTGTGTAAAAATTTGCCTCCGCTGGCTGGATCCCGCTCCGATAGCACCACCGCTGCAACTCAGGATCAGGAATACATTCCTTTCCACAAGAGATAGCCATGCTGCCTGGTTAGAACAAATTTGCAGACAAGGCCAGTGGCCTCAATTTTTTGACGATCAGTTCCATACTGAACTAAGTCTACGTGTGCGAGAAATCCTCTCCACTGCGCGTGCTCACAGAGGTGAAGGTACATTTGACAAAAGTTTCCAGGAAACTGAGTGGTTTGCTGCTATTGACGCTATCAGCAAATCAAAGGCGGGCTCCCCATTTTTCATACCACGACACTACTGTTTTCAGAGGCTTCCCAATGGCACAACGCAGCGCTGAAACTTCAAGAACTATGTGGTCCGAATTTGTTCTGTCTCCGACCATCCTTATGGCGGTACAGGTCACTAGTTGTGAAATTCAAAAAAGGGCCAAGTATGAACCCTGCTTCTTACAGATTCCTTGCCGTTGCTGAACTCCATGGCCTCATCCAAGAACAGCTGCTAATGACAAGGATCTCTGGCACCATTCACAAATCTATTGAATGGTATCAAACAGGGTACCGCTTTGATGTACGGAATCATCACTTCACACTCTCATTTCTTCAGCACGAATATTCCGCATGCAACAGGTGCTTCATTGCGATTTTTGCTGATTTTGTACATGCTTTCCCCCGATGTTGGCGAGATGCCCTTCTCTTTGAATGCCATAGGACTGCTGGTTTACGGGACGGTGCCTTGGCTCTCCTTGGTTCCATCATGGAAAAGGATATTTGGCGGATATCCTTGAGTGGAGACTCTTTTGTGTCAACCACGGAAGGCATCCCTGAGGGAAGTAAGTACGGACCACCATGCTTCAACCTGCTGCCAAATACGTTGGTCAAGAAGCTACAGGCTGAACAGTGTGGCATTGCTATTGCTGCAGAAGTGCCGCAAATTTGGAAAAATCATGTTTGGACTGGGAGGGGAGAGCCAGACCCTTCCCTCACAAGGCTCATCGTCCAGCAGCTAAGGTGTCAAAGCAACAACTTGCCGGGCGCAGATACATTAAGTGCTAACGCCACTGTGGAGGCTTCTTGCGCACGAGCACTTGATCTAGTCAGCGATTGCCGGATCCCAGTCCTATTTCATGCTGACGATCCAGTTTTCTTGGCTTCAAGCCGTGGAGAAGCAAACCGATTGCTGCGCATCATCAGCTCTTGGTGTAGTAAATACAAGGCTAGCCTTCACTTATCTGCGCACAAGACAGTTGCCATGGTTTTCCCTGAGCAACCGGTACATGCCACACTCAAGTCGGTTGCGTTAAAATTTTTCCCTCATGGAAATGTTCTTCCTTCGCCTGTCCACTGGGCAAACACGCACAAGTGGCTTGGAGTAACATTGACAAGCTCTGGTTGCATGGCCGCACACGTTACCAAATGCTGCTGCGCATGCTCATGCGCAGTACAAGTCCTGTGTGCCTTGGTGAAAGCCGAGAGGATCCCCCTTGCAATTGCCTGTGTCATTTTCAATTTGAAAATTGAACCCGTTCTGCGATTTGCACGATGGCTCTGGGGCATGGATGAAGAGGCGCTCCAAATCTCTGGCAATGCGTATAACCACTGGGCAAGGCTATTGCTAGGCATGCCGCCATACAGAAACGCTGAAATCTGCAAGGCCGAGCTTGGCTGGAATATTTCAGTTGAGGCACAGGCTGTGTATGAGGCCGCGCTTGTGAGAAAAGCTTTCTGGCTACAATCACATGAGACCCTGGCTGGATATTGTTTCTGTCAGGCTCACACAACAGGCACAAACAATTGGGCTCAAATCTCCCTTGCTCGCTTGGAGCATTGGCGCATCCTTGACTGGCCTGTGTGGGCAGCGGGGTGTACCAGGAATGAAACGTACAAGAAGTATGTTTTAGGGATTGTCAAAGCCAAATGCGCGAACACTTTGACAGTCAAAGTTGCGCACCATATCTACCCTGTTAAATACTTGGATCTACCGCCAGCTGATGTCCTTGTCACTTTACGGGCCAAGCCTACTTGGAAAACACTGGTGGGGCACAAAGATTTTTTGCTCCTCAGGTGTGGCTACATCCAACTTGGGCATGTGAATTTCAAACCATCACGGGCTTCTACGCGCTGGTGCATTTTTTGTAACAAACGTTATACCAACATTTATTCACATGTTATATGCAACTGCCCGGCCCTGCAAAGCGAAAGGGAGAAGATTCCTGACGCTGTGTCAGATCTATTTTTGCTGGCATGTAAGGCTGAGGAGACAAATTTCCCTTCTCTCGTTGTTTTTGCCCATTCAGTTGCCACAATGGCCCGGGCATTCTGGCGAGAACATGGCCAATATAGCGTATGAATAAATAGGTTGGGAGAGGAATGCAAGCAGCTCCAGGTGGCACTTGATTCTGCTGAGGCAGTTATCTTGCCTACTTGTAGCTGGGACAGCTTGCAATGTCATGGATTTCCCTCCGCAAACTGGCCCTTTGTCCCGGCCTGACCCAATCAGGTCTTCCAACCAACCAACCAACCAACCCTACCTTCCCACTGGCAACTAAATGACCTCAAACGTACCTCAAAGGTATCTCCATTGTACCTCAAATGGACCTCAAATGTACCTCTGCGTATGTTTGCATTCCAGATATAATATAGTTGAAATCTACCTGAAATCAATTACATCCGTACCTGAAGCCACAAACATGAGTTTACTATATCTTTTACAGTCTTGTTTGAGCACCTTCTGCAAGGAATTATGGACCTCAGGGGTATGATGGCTACATGCGTTTATTATATCTTGGACTGTCTAGTTTGAGCACCTTCTGCAAGGAATTATGGACCTCAGGTATTTGACGGCTACATGAGTTTTTTGTATCTTTAATTGTCATGTATGAGGACTTTCTGAAAGGAATTATTGACCTCAGGTTTTTTTTCTACGACCTTCCACATATCAATTTACATGTTTTTTGAGATTCAAAGATTTTCCCAAAATTTGCAAGAGATTATGTACCTCAACTACCTCTATACTACATGTTGAACTGATCAAAAAAATGTAGAATGTATGAGGGTTTACAAGCATATGGGGGTCCTACCAACTTTCTGTTTACATTTTTGGTTTTATGCAATTCTGCAGTTATTTGAAGACCTTTATACCATCATTTTAATCATTTTAATCATTTTACATTTTTGTTTGCATTTGTTACATTTGTTGTTTTCCGTTTTTTTGGATGTAATGTTACATTTTAAGGTTCCCCCCCCCCAAAAAAAAAAAAACATGGTACCTCTAAATGTAATCGTTACATTTATAAGGCATTTTTTTGATTGAAAATTACATTCAGAACGTCCACCCCTCCCAAAACGACGTTTAAAATGCCCGTTACATTTTGATATTGTCCCCCCCCCCCCGCTAAAGGGGTGGTGATTATATATACATATATATATATATATGTATATATATACACATGTGTATACGTAGATACATTCATTTAACAGTACAGAATATAATGTATCATACATACATAATCCATGTATGTGTATATATATATATATATGTATAGATGATTTTATTGATTCATAGAGTTTGAACATGTTCAACCTATCATGTCTTTGTTCGCCCACTCCGCAGATGCCTCGGTGAAACCAACCGATGCGGTGATTTTTCTCTATGTGCACCGGGAAAGCAGCACGTTCAGGCCAGCTCCTAATCGGTTAGCTGGGAACCCCAAACCACCCAAACATGTGGCATGTAATCAACAAATAACCAACAAAAAAAATTGGGGAGTTGTAATAGATTAGTGTAATAGCAAGGTCGATTTATGAGAGTTTTAGGAAGGAATTTTAAGGGTTGGGTGTATGGTAAAGATATCGAAGTAGATCATGGGGTATAGCAACCAACAAACATTTCACTGGGGGGGTATCATCTCCTAGGGGATGTGAACCCTGGGCTGACTGGTGAGAAATATCCAGAGGATGGGGTGCTATACCCCAGATTCAAGGTACTGTAGAAATTGGGAGGGACGACCTGAAAGATGGTGATTGAAAAATCCTCCCACCATATTGTTTGAAGCATATCCAAACATGAGTCCTGAAGATTTGAAACAAAAGCATGATTTGCACATCATTCCTGGACATTCCACACTTTTTATGCATGGCAAGAAATGGGAGGCGTGCCATCGAAGCAGCTGCCTCCTCGTGGAAGTGAACCGGACGATCCAGGGGTCCAAAATCCATGGGGATATGGTTGGCTGGCTATGAAACTCTGGTGGATTCAGCAACCCAAAATCATTGGATGATCTTGGATGTCACTCTTCAAAATGTTATGTTGTAATTCATGGGTTCTATTAGGGCTTTTTGATGGGTGTGAGCCATCGAAAATGGACTGTGAACTGATGAAGCAACAAGAATCGGAGATGTGTTGGGGAAATGGATTGGTTGGGCCCTTGGGTTGACCATTAACGAAAAGAACTGTTGTTCCACAAAACTATGGGCTAAGGATGGCTAAGGGCTAACCTGGGAAGCACCCAGACATGATGATTAGGAATGTCAGAGAGAAAACACAACATTTTTGGCAACCAGGGTATTATGATTTAGGCACCAACATGCATACAGAAAATTGTGAATGGTTGGTGAACACACGCTGCAACATACGCAATCACGCCAATAATTCTTAACAATTTCCACTGGCGGTATATGAGCTTAGCAAAGGGAACGTCAATTAGAGTCATTCAAGTGATGAAAACCTAACAAGCTTGCCTGAAAATCAGGCAAACAAAAATCAAGTTTGATGGTTTCAAACTTCATTTTCCACAATGAAACTAGCCATTCGAAGTAAAAGATCTGGAGGATTTCCAATGAACCGTTCAAGAATTTCATCTCCAAATCGAGGTATTGCTGCAGCCCCGACGTCCAACAAGATCCCTTCGATTTTAGGCCATGGCAGCCATGGGGGCTGCTGGACGGTTCATCCCTGCACTTCGCCAATGGTCACTGAATTTCGTGCAAAATCATAGGATCCCTTAAATGGTGCAAGAAAATTCAGTGAACATTGGTTGAACCATGATTTGTTGAATAAGATTGGATTTTGCAATTGATGTTCACTAAATTGTTCAATAGATTGGATGATTGGTTGAATGGAAATTTGACAGGAAACCCCCAAGTTCCATTGGCAAAACCATGGTTTCCTTCTTTCTAGACCCAACTAAACCAATCTACAAGTTTTGGGTGATCCCTTAGGAGCGTTCAACAAAGAGGCTGGGTATGGGTGAAAAATGGTTGGGTCATAGAAAGACACAAATGTTGTCATGATTTCCTCCAGATTTCCTTCATTTTTAGTATTGCCCTCCAGATCCCTCCAGAAAACTCACATAGATCACAAGAAAACCATGGATGTTTTTTTTATTTTTTTGGGGGGGTATGCTTACTGGACAGGAAACCATCCTTTTTTGGTGCTCATTTTTGACCCACACAGCGCCACGCCAGGTGCGAGGTGTGCCATGTCAGCACTCGCACTGCAGCGGATTTTGCTGCGCACAACGTTTGGGACCCGATCGAAGTTGCTCCAGCGCTGGAGGGGTTTCCACAAATGGGGGGTACCCCAATAGCTGGATGGTATTGGGTGGTTTATTTCATGGAACATCCCAAACAAAAGTGGATGATTTGGGGAGAATTACCCCATGACTTAGGAAACCCCCATATGCCCAAATCGGGAGCCAGCTGGAGCTACTAAGTCGGAGTGTCCCAACCACATGAAAGCAGGAAGAGTGTGGTAAACCTACCAAAATGGCGAAAAACACAGCCCCCGCTGTTCAGCATTTTTTCTCTTATGATTTGCCTTTACTATCCATTAGTATCCTTTAGTGGTAAAGTGATGGATGCATGTGCGCCTGTTTGACTTATTTTGGCTTGCTATATATTATATATATACAGATATACAGATATACACACATATATTTGGGTTTGGTTGAAAATTGATGAACATGGTGTATGTTTTAAATGGTTATTTGAGTGTCTGAAACGAGAACAAACCATCGGAATTGAGGATATCCTATTTCTGACAGACCCATGATCATCTGAACAAAAGAATCAGGCAGTCCTACACTTTGGGGTTCACATCATATTATACCCATGGGTGAGTTTTGTGAGGTCAGGATTGTGAAACCTCAATCCAGTTTCTAGATTAACATTGTGTAAGCAATAGTAAACCAACCCTGGTAAGAAACCATCAAAATATTCAGTGGTGTTTACAGTTGCTCTAGCACATTAAAACAATCCAAGTCCAATCTTCTGAACTTTGTCCCGCGATTGAGGGCCAGTCCTGGTCCTGACGGCAATGGTGGTGTTTGAAACCAGAAGATTAGCGACCACAATGACTAATCTATACTAATCTTATATGTATATATATTAGCTAATCTCCAATGTCTAAAGATTACACCCACATGTTTTTTTGGGGGGTGAATATCCTTGGGTTATCTATTGTTTGGGATTTGCGCGGCATGTTCACACACAAATCGCTTGTTGCAGTTTCTGACCCCAAATCCTTGAAAATTAAACACAGAATCAACGCATCATCCTGCAGATCATCATCATTGTCATTATAAAGAATATCATCATCACCATCATCATCATCATCATCATCATCATCATCGTACAGCAACTACAACATCAACACCAACACCACTACGACATCAACACCAACACCACTACGACATCAACAATAACGTTTCCAAGATGCTGGAAGTATATTGACTCATGTTTCATGTTTCTTGCGGTTGTTTCCAGCACTTCCGACCGGGCCTAGGCAGGAAAGATCCATCGGAAACGCGTGGCTTTGGAGGACCGTTGGGAAGTCTGGGAGCCCCAGACAGCAGCAAGTTAGAGCTTGTTTGCAAGGAACCAGGGTCCCCAAAAGGAAAATAAAGCAGGCGGGCTATGGGGTTATTGAATGGAAAGGATGACTATGTATTGATACGTATATATATATATACATATACTACACTTTATTGTACCGGGCAAAAATGGGGGTGCCCAAATGGATGGTGATGGTGATGGTGATGGTGATGGTGATGGTGATGGTGATGGTGATGGTGATGGTGGTGGTGGTGGTGGTGGTGCTGCTGCTGCTGCTGCTGCTGCTGCTGAATTTGAGGCAATATTGTTGGAAAGCTTGACTGGCGTTTCTTGATATTCCAATTCCAGCGTCGCCAAGATGAGTGTGTCTGAAAATTGGGTACCCCAAATCCCATGGTTTACCATCATGTTCATTCATTTTCCCTATAAAACTACCTATTTTGGGGATATACCCCATGTTCAGACAGCCCCAGATGAATAAATATGAATAAATAAAGAAACGCAATTTCACAATTCTATGGACTTCATGCAGAACGCTGTGGTAAGAAACTTGATGTCCACAGCTGAAGGACTTGCCAGTCCGTCTATGACCCAAAAATGCAACAACATGAGCTGCAATAACCCTCCTCAGACACCTCCAAATCTAAAGAGCTTTGAGCCAGACAACCGGCATCAAAGCAGGTGGGTGTATGGTTCAAAGTTCAAAGTTTGAACCCTGTAACTGGATGATCAAACACCAGGAACAAGAGAAGGGACGTCATAGTCGTTGTTTGACTATGACCAAAGGATTGTGGCTTCAGGCAGTGCTCTTCCAAGAATTGGTTTCGAATGATTTCTAAGGATAGTTTCTAAGGATGTTTAGCGGAAACAATGGCAAGGAAAACCCAATTTGGGTGCGTAAAAACATGTCAAAAACTATCCTTAATCAGCCCAGAAATTCCCAGAACTGGTGCCAGGGAAGCTCTACACTTCACCCCCATATGTTTGTCGAAATCCCGTAGGTTTCATGTAGGGAACCCCGTGATGCGCATCGGGCCTAAGGCCGCCCTCAAAACCTCCCATGGCCAATTGATGGAAGTGACCTGCAACTCGGTTGTCGCAGCAATGGGATGGCGAGCCTTGTGAAGTGGGACAATGCATGGACAAAAAAAATGATTTGTGTGCTTGATATATATATATATATATATTATTATATTATATTATATTATATTATATTATATTATATTATATTATATTATATTGTATTGTATTGTATTGTATTGTATTGTATTATATTATATTATATTATATTATGTTATATTATGTTATATTATATTATATTATATTATATTATATTATATTATATTATAAATATGTAATACCATACTTCAAATATATGATACAATACTATGTACATGCATATATGATTGTATAATTGTAATATACATGTGTATGTATAACACAACATACGATTTTTTGAAAGCATGGATCCATGTTGTGCTCCCCTTGTTGGTTGAATTCCATGCCATTGCTTTCCAGGTCATTGCGCGGGCCAAGGCAATCTACATGGAGCCGAAAGAAAAGACCAGAAGGACTAGCTGTGGACGGTGAAACCACGTGTCAAGGCATAGGATTGCACCTCAGGATTTCAGAAATTCAGAAGGGTGTGTCTTAAAAAGGGATATATCGGGAAACATGATGATAAACCATCTGATTTTGGGGTACTTCATTTTTCATACAAATTCGGAATGTGGAACCTGACAAGTATTTCTGCTCCGAGGGCAAGTTCGCAAAATTTGAGACAAGAGTTGGAATTAAAATATCAGTGGATCTATAGGGCCTATGTTGATCTATGTTGATCTGATATGTGTTTCCAATGTGTTTCCAATTGATCCTGGGAAATCATGGGAATCTTTCAACGTTCCGAGCGGCCCCGGTCTGCCTCGGAGTTCCTCGGAGTTCCTGGGGATGATGAATGGTGATGAGATGCGAGAGACACACATATCACACATACCCTCTGGTAAACTAACATAGCTATTGAAAATGGCCATAGAAATAGTGGATTTTCCCATCAAAAATGGTGATTTTCCATAGCTATGTTAGTTCACTGGAGGGTATCATCAAAGTTCATCAAATATCAGTGGATCATAGTGGATCCAGATGAAATCCCAGATTATCCCATGATATATTGGAGCACTTATTCACATCCAAAAGTCCCAGCTCTTTGGGGTTTTCACAGGGGATTCCATGGGTGACCAGGTCGCCATAGTTTTCGCCGCCTCAGGACGTGTCTTCTGCAGTGGTCTCCTTGGTGTACAGACTGTTCTGGTGTGGAGCTCGGCGGAGAGTATGGGACTGTGTTCTGAAGAACTTTTTTAAAGTCGTATTTTGTTGATATATTTAGAGATACACGTTATGTTCATTTGTACAATCCATAATATATATATATATATATTGTTATATGTGTATAATTCATGCAGATGCATATCATGTATACATCGTAAGATATGCTCGTCAGACATTTGAAGTAGGATGTGAGAAAGACTCTAAAGCACAAAGTGTGGAAGCTCCTGATGTGGGCAAGCTACATTTTGTTGGTGGTTTGAGAAATGGGTTTGTCCAGGGGGTTCTGCCATTGCATTTGCTGGTACTGTTAGCTATTTATTTGAAAAAACATATGTTTTAATCATCCCGATTTGGGTCTCCAGGTCACTCATTTGGGTCCCTGAACCATCATCCATCAAAGCATGGTTTAATGGTTTGTGACCTTTCTGGTACACTGGCCACACACAGGACGCAGTTGGTTGCTTGCCGCACCTTAGCAATAGATGGTAATATATATAGTAATAGATAGGATCTGCTCCAGGGACTTCCATCTAAATCCGTTTCCAAGTGTGGTCTCAGCATGCGAAAATCCTCCCATCTCGAGAAAATTGAGCATTCTTGCGATTGAAGAAGCTGGGTTCATCAATGAAGACGTGTTTTTGGTTTCCCCTTTGGGGATGAAAGCTGGGTATGACTCAAAATCACCAGGTGGGCCTCTGCCTACTGTCCCTGCACCGGTGCCGGTGTCACAAAAAGGGGCGCAAGTGGTTGGACCAAGGGAAACACCGGTAGCTCACAGGCGCAACAAGATGGGGAAAATCAGCAGTGTTGCGGTACTCCGCCCTGAAAATCTGACATGGAACTGAACACTGAACATGTGCGATGTCCCAACAGCAGCCAACAGCAAACTCATCTTCCAAATTGTTCGACTGCCTCAATATTAGGAACTAAAATTCCTCCAGTTTCCCATTAGGATTGCGATTTAAGTATTTCTTGATAAACCCGTAGAAATCGTCCGCGTGAGTTCAATTGTTGACGGCTACTCGTTGGGATTGAACCACCCGTCCAGGGAAAAAAACAGCGCACGAACCGGGCTCATCATCCCATTTTCAGAGATGGACTATGAAACAGATTTCAAACAATGACCAGCTATTAGAGCATGTTGAGATTATTTGTGAGTTGATGCAGCCCGCTTGAGACATCAAGCAAAAAGACCTGAAAAGCAGCAATAGGATGCACTCGGTCACGAGGTATACCAACACTGACCTCCAAAAAGATAGAACAGGATTCAACACTGTGCTAGCAGGATTTTACTTTGAACTGGGGAGCTATCAAGTTTTAATAAAGGAAAGCTAGAAAGTTGTCCGCAGTTGTGATGGACCTCTTCGTCAAGGCACAGCGTCAACAGCGAAGCAACGGTTTGGAGAGATAGTCGGTTTGTAGCATAATGCAGAACGTGGGCCGCCAAAGCCGCGAGGAAGGATGATTCAATTCCACGTCTGTAAATCACAGACTTGGTTCAACGGAACGGCATGCAATCCCATAAGTTTGGTGAAACTCCATGAGAAAATCTACGGATAAAGAATTAGTAACCAGTTTTGATCAAACAATTTGAAAATCCAAAGTGATATTGACAACAACTTGTGTCTCTCAGTCCCATTTTCATCGCCTCTCGTGCCGCGTCATGCCGCGTCTCCAAGTGCATCCCATCGCCTCCGCCGCCCTCGACGTGGACCTCGACGAGGCCGCCGATGGAGGAACGACGGTGGCGGCGTTGAAGCGGGCGCTGGCCGAGCGCACGGGGATCGCGGTGGAGGAGCAGCGGCTGGTGCTGCGCGGCAAGCTGCTGGAGGAGACCGGCCCGGAAGGGGTGGTAGAATGATTATAGTGTATCATATTGTATCTATTTGTAAGAAAAATATAGCTCTGGTAATCAACTTAAAGGTGGATTTGTTCATATTGCCATGATTTTTTCAGAGGTAATTAGAGGCCCAATTATGGTGTTGCAGGCCCGGTAGACCTGGGTTAGACCTTTCAGCAGTGAGGATGTGGTAACGCAGCCTGCCTCTACTAAACGCTTGGTGAATTCAGCAAAGGAAAACGCTCTGCAACCATAAGTGACTCAGATTTGTATGTTGTGTTGCTTCAAGTTTGCAGCCATGTTGCATAATTCTCCACCTTCAGAATCCTGGTCAGATGTGGTCCATTGCGGGCATGGTTGACCCTCCAAGCCATATCACCGCGGATAGGTAGTTTCAAATGTTCTTTGTTTCTTCTCTTTTGCTAGTGATGATGATGCCATTTGTTTCCAGCTTCACAAACATAGACGTGGAAAACCAATGTTTCCCTTGGAAAATGATCTACTTTTATGGTGGGATTTCCACATCTATGTTAGTTTGCGGGTACGGATTATTATGCATTGAAATACCACAATAAACGTCATCCTGGAGATTCTCATGTTTTTCTCACTGAAATGGGAAGATCTTTGAAAATCAACTTGTTTCCAGCTTGACATGTGTTTTTTGGCGAATTTTGGGGGATTAGTGAGTGGCTCAACATGCTCAAAGCACCAAGCAGATCAGCGAAGGATGACGTTGACTTGTCCTCCATCGACGGACGCATTTTCCTGGCGCGGAGAACCGCTGGAAGTCCGGGCTGCGAGCAGACTGAAGAGGTTCAACTGGCCGTGAAGATCCTTGTTGGAGTGGTATAACATTTATTGGAAAATGTTGGGTCTTTGGGGGTCAAAAAACTCTGTAGGTTGGAGAAATAGAGCTGTATAGCTATGAAGAATCGGAGTTGGGGCCTGTAGCAGAGGTTTTTTTTTATCCCAACTTAGCTCTTATTTGGGTCCTCAAACAAGAAGAACTCAACCGGTTCCCAGCCACGCTGAGGATGGTGGATGGGGTGTCCCATCCAGGGATTCGGATCAACTCGTCCTTGGATCGTTTGGCCAGGGACTTTCAGCAAGAGGCGCGGTGCTGGGTGCTTGATGGATGATGATGGATGTGTGGGCCAATATAATATGGAGGTTTCCTAAAATAGGGGTACCCCCAAATCATCCATTTTAAATCCGGATTTTCCATCATAAACCATCCATGTTTGGGTACCTCCATTTTAGGAAACCAATATATATATATATATATATATGTATAATGTATATGGCTACACTATGTTACACTTCAACATGAAGGCATATTTTAAGACCAGACCACAGGTTTTTCTGCAGCCATGGCACCCCGTTAACAGCCAGGCAGCCAGCCATAGTTTGAATACGATGTCCTCGAAACAGGAACTGATGATACGATGATACTGGTAGAGGGATGAATTCTGGACAGCTGGACACAAGCTCCAAAGATTCCACAGTGCTGACCCATTGACTTTACCCAAGCAGCATAAGCAGTGAAAGAATGCAGGAAGCGCATTCCTTTTTCTGGATATTCTGATGGAGTCCCATGGTCGAATACCTTTTTGTGGTTTTGATAGCCTGCGTTCTATTCCATGCTCTTCATGTTTCATATCGTGGGTTTTTTTGGAGGTTCGACCCCCAGATACCAGGTACCTGTTGGCTCATCATCCAGCAGGTCTTGCTTCAGATGAACTTACCTCTTGAACTTGGCTACAAATTTGTTACCAAGGGCCGCTTGATTCGCGAGGTGCAGGAACCTGGGGGGGAAGACCTGACATGGTATGGAAACATGATTATCATTTCTTTTGAAAACCGTTTCAGTATTCCCAGCATCTTTTGTATCTATTGTAATTATTTGTCTGTAATTCACCATTGCAGACGGCATTGACATAAACATATGCTTGTGTTGATATGATAATTGAAATCTTAAATATTGAGGAAATGGATTTCCTCCAACATAGAACCGATGATATCCACCACATTCCACCACATTCCACCACTGTACCTTCAAAGTACCAATGAATATCAATCAATCATAATCAATCTATGTCTTCTAGGAACGAGGCGCAGCTCAAATGACTGACACTCTCCAAGAAAACACCGAACGACTCTGCAATCTACCATTTACAAGCACTATACTATAATAATTATACTCATCCAAAGAGCCCTTTTCTCTGACGCCATACTTCACAGAGACAACCCCAATGGACAGGAAATTTGGGAGATGGATATGCTATGGCTATCGCTCAAGAACATTGACCTACATGTTCTGATGGTTGAACGCAAACAAAAAGACAAACGATGAGGGTCCGTTGGTAAGGTACCCGAGGTTTTAGATATATCATTATATGTTCTGAATGTGAGGTCCAAAGTTGAAACACACTACAGTATCAAACGCAGTCCCTCAACCCGTTGAGGGTCCACAGGATGGCTGTGGGTCAATTTTTGTTACCGGGGGGAAACAAGTGACAACATGATTTAGGAATGTGTCAAAACATATCAAAACAGTTAGACCATGTTTGGGGGATGAACAATCCATAAATCCCAACTATATCATGTTGATAATCACCAGTTATCACCAGGGCAACAGGGTTTTAATCCATGAATTCGGCGGTGTGTAATCGCTAGCTGGCATCCACACGGCCTTTCTCTACGTGCGCAATGAAGGCTCAAAGAGGCCTCCAAACATGCCCTGGAGATGGTGACACATGGGTCTGGTGCTGAAGCATAAAGTGAGTAGATGATTTTGAATCATGAAATGCAGCTAGACCTGGTGCCTAACTTGCTAGTCCAGATCATCCAGAATCAAGATTACAGGCCAGGTATCACATATCAACCTAGTGGTGTTGACGTTAATGAGGGAGATGCAGATACCAGGACATCCGAGAAACCGATGAACCTCCAGATCCCAGCATTGAAGGGAAAATCTGCAGGACCCCCCTGTGATTGGGATCCCAGATGCTGAGTAACTGCTACTGGAGCAATGGCCAAGATTTGGAACGCTGATTTGGCCCATGCAGCGGAAGTCAGGGTATCTCTGGCGGAGAAAACTGAAGGCTTATGAGTTGATATACAGGGGATATAACGTTGTACGGGATTTAGGCAACAATGGCGTACGGATGATGGGGGAAAACATGGGTTTGGGCCGTTTGGGGCATCTCTGCGATACTTAACATGCATCTAGAGGGTTTGATGCCCTCGGAAATGGATAGCAACCTGTATAATATATATATATAATATATATATATATATACATATACATTGTAAGCGCCCCGCGGGTATGTAGATTGAGGCCGCAGACGAAGACGAATTCAGCAGACGAATTCCCCCCATTTGCCCCCGAAGACGAATTCCCCCNGTTGCTACGTTCAAAGACGTTGCTACGTAGAAAGACGTTGCTACATAAGAAGACGTTGCTACGTTCAAAGACGTTGCTACGTTCAAAGACGTTGCTACGTTCAAAGGCGTTGCTACGTAGAAAAACGTTGCATTTTGCTACGTACAAAGATGTTGCTACGCTTGGAGATGTTGCTACGAAGAAGGATGTTGCTACGAAGAAAGATGNAAATCTAAAGGAGAAGCAAGGATTTCAATTGAAATCCATTTGCGTTCAATTGATCTTCCTTTTAAATCTAAAGGAGAAGCAAGGATTTCAATTGAAATCTATTTACGTTCAATTGATTTTCCTTTTAAATCTAAAGGAGCAGCAAGGGTTTCAATTGAAATCCATTTACATTCAATTGAGTTTCTTTCTAAACAAAAAAATCTGCAAAGATTAATTAGTGAGGACTTCAATTGATATCAATCTACTTTCATTTGAGTTTCCTTTTGAACCTGAAAGATATCTAAGGATTAGTAAAGGTTCGATTGATATTATCAATAAAATTCCGATAGAAATCCTATAGAAATCCCAATTAAATNTGTAGGAAAAAACCATAGCGATCCCATAGAAGTCTTATAGGAATCCCATAGAAACCGCAATGGAACTTCCATGGAAATCCTAGAGAAATCTTATAGAAAGAGAGCGGCACCCCGTGGGGGGGTGATTTTTCATTAAAAATCATCATAAAACACTGTAAATACCGATGTTTTATGCACTTGAGGGCTCTGAAACCTAGGCGAAACGCAAATTTTGAGTCTTTGTCTTTTGATGACATGCACAAAACACTGGCAGTCTTTGTCTTTTGAAAACTGGTTCTTTGTCTTTGTTTTTTTTTGGTTTTTTTGGTGCCTGTGCAGGTTTCCTCACTTTCCACTTTGTTTTTTTTGTTTTTTTTTATGGTGCCTGCCAGTGTTTTTATGGCACCAGTGTTGTATTTGCTTCTGTGCTGCCTGTCTTTATAGCAAGCATGAACAAGAGGAAACTCAACAGCATTTTTGATTGACATAGCATGTCATTTTATCTCTAANTGCTGCCTGTCTTTATAGCAAGCATGAACAAGAGGAAACTCAACAGCATTTTTGATTGACATAGCATGTCATTTTATCTCTAAGCAGTGCTTCATCTTTCTGACTGAGTTCCTTGCATCATACAGAGATATGGAAGGTTTTGTCAGGGTAGGCATGCTGCTCTCTTGAAAAATTGGTGTTTCTAAAACAAAGTATCAAGTCAAATTTTAAGGGCAACAGCATGATCTCCAC
>BGPT01002019.1:98096-113300 GCA_003297045.1 Symbiodinium sp. clade C Y103 | reverse complement strand
AAGACGCTACTGTGATTGCTTGGGGAGATCCAGAGTACGGGGGGGATGCAACACACGTGCAAAGTCACTTGAACACAATTTCTCTCCTGCACGCCAATAACCTGGGCTTTTGGTGCTATCCGCCGGGATGGACATATCATTTGCTGGAGCTACCCTCCACGCGGCGGACTTCTTCCGCGACGAGCAGATGAATGGCTCAAAGTTCACCGCGNGTGCTATCCGCCGGGATGGACATATCATTTGCTGGAGCTACCCTCCACGCGGCGGACTTCTTCCGCGACGAGCAGATGAATGGCTCAAAGTTCACCGCGCACTGCTCGAAGATGACGATTAGAAAGTATCGATGTCTCACACCAGTGCATGCTTCCCTTGAGTTTGAGCGAGTGGAAAAAGGGTTGTAGGTGCTGCGCAAGGAAGGCTAGAAAGCAGATGTTTCACATCAAGTAAATTCTTTCCCTTCAGTTTAACAAAGCCTGCCTGTATCTGGCTACACAGAGAGGGAGGCGCTGATAAAGGGAAGGATAAAATTGGAACAGGGGAGCATGCACTGTAAAACATTTGCCAAAACGTTGCAGTTTCATGTTTTCCCTGGTTTCTGTTCAGTGGCTCCAGAGAGGCGCGGCCTAGCCCGCCGATGCTGCAATTCCAATGTGGTCAACTTAGTGCGCAACATGCAAGATAAGTTACTATAGGAAGGAGACCAACGGAAAGAGATAAATAATTAGCACACTGTGTAGTTGACAGTCAAGAAGCATAGGCCTGTCCCACCGATGCAACCGAGCGTTCTCGGTAGCAATGCAGCACGTTGAGGAGGCACCTGGCACTGCAGCTGCAGAGGCTGAAGCCGAGATCGAGTTTCAACTGTGGCACCTGGACGGATCTCATGCGTCTCTGAGAATCAACCGCTTTGCATCTCTGAGACAATTCAAAAACAAGCTCAGGGATTGCGCCACGCAGCCATGTTTCACCTTGGTTCCATCGCGCGGACCTTTGCTAGAGCCAGAGGAGATCCTAGCAGAGACTGACTGGAAGGACGGACTCGACCTGCAAGTTGTCACGCATCGGCCACATCTTGCGGTAACACAGAATGCAGTCTATGCTTGGTCCCAAGACGACGACAGGCTAGCCGTATGGGGTCAGCATGGCCCGCCGCGCATCCTGCAGTCTCCATTCTTCTGGCGAGCGACAGCTTGCCAAACAAATGCAGACGCGTGCGCCATGATTACACGACTCGGCGAGATTGCCTGCGTCGGCGTCACATCCTGCGGCGGCGACGGCCCAGACGCCAGCCAGCAAGGCGTGGCACGTTACATACAAGCTACAGACAAGGCATTTGCAGCCATTCTAGACACTGGGAACGTCATAGCCTGGGGAGATCCACTCATGGGAGGTGATTGCTCGCAGATGCAGCATGAACTCACCGACGTGATCGCTGTCCAGCGCACCTCGCAGGCATTTGCCGCCTTGCGCGCTGATGGTTGTGTGATCACGTGGGGACATCCCGCAGCAGGAGGTTGTAGTGCAAAAGTGCGCACACTTCTACGCAATATACAGAACCTGCAAGGAAACAACACAGCATTTGCAGCCATCACCGAAGACGACACAGTCGTATGCTGGGGAAATCCCGCAGATGGCGGCGAACAGGCAGCTGTTGCCTCGCAGCTGCAAGGGGTGCACAAGATCCAAGCGACAAGTGCCGCGTTCGCAGCCATCCTGCATGACATGACCGTGATCACTTGGGGGTGCCGCTACAGTGGAGGCGACTCATCTCGTGTCAGATCATTGTTGCGACAGATCACCAAGATCCAATCCAGCCACAGCGCGTTTGCGGCTCTTCGTTCTGACGGACGTATTGTTGCATGGGGCAATCATGTCACTGGGGGGACCTTGCCTGATGCTTGGAAAAATAGAGAGGCCAAGGCCATACAAGGAAACAAATCCGGGTTCGCAGCCTTGCTACGAGACTGCAGTATTATTACGTGGGGGCATGTCCAGGCCACTCACGAGGCAGAAATACAATTGGGCCAGCCTTTCCACTGCATCGCTGCCACAGCGCACGCTTTTGCAGGACTCACAAAACAAGGTCGAATCGTGGCTTGGGGCGCGCCTGAGCACGGTGGCGACGCATCTGCCGTGCAAGACAGTGTCAGTGCGGTTCGCGAACTTGCAGCAACCTCTGCTGCCTTTGTCGCTGTCACAGAGGCTGGTAAGATCATCGCCTGGGGCGATGAGGCACGTGGCGGAGCTTGTCACGAATTGACAACCTTTTTTCTTTCATAGGGATGCCTATAAATTATATAGAGCTCGATGTTGGTGCGAGACGCGTTTGTAGCACAGCAGTGCTCTTGGACCCTGCTCACGAAGGGGAAAAAAGTTTGTGCGAGGTGCCGCCGACCTATCCGTCAGATCCTGGTGACACCCTCTCTAAAAGGTCCTCGCATGAAGATCTTGCAGATGTCAAGTATCAGAGGTGCTTGTATGATAGCTCTGCTAGGAGATGATTGCATCAAGATCTTGTAAGATGCCCTGTATTAGCAGCGGGTCCTTGCATTAGGATCTTGAGGATGCTTGATACTTTTGCTTGTATGAAGTTAAGTGGGCTGCACATAGGAAGTTGTTGTATGAAGATCTGGCGAGATCCTTCAGACATAGAACGTCTTGATGAGAAGTGCTGCTGTTCCATAGGTTACTGTGGTTGCTGTGATCGAGTAAATTGATTTCCTGCCTACTCCCACACTGTTTGATTTCTTTTGCCCGTCTGCTCATTTTTGGTCCACTTCTTCACTCGGTGGGGATGGACGCTAGAAGATGGGCGTTGGCGGGCTTGGACGACATTGTTCTTCCGTTCTTTCCAGACAAATCAAGTTGCACCAGGGGATGTATGTTTTGCGCAGACCTGTGACCGGCCTAGCCTATCCCTTCACTCAGGCAGCCTCGCCAAAACTGTGGCAGATGTTTGCCGCATTTTCATCTATGGCCTTTTCTCAGTGACATGGACGTGAAAGGATGTTATCGCATTTGCCGCGGCAGGGCTATAATAGCGGATGGTGGGGCGAAATCCTAGCCATTGTTCATTTGATGAATCCCTATTGCCTTAACCACTATTTTACCCCCGGGGACCTGAAAAGGGTAACTTACAAGAACCAAATTCCAATTAACCTCCCAGCATGATAGCTTTTATACACAGGTCCAGGGTGAGGTCCATGAACACAAAAAATATCAATTCACCCGATCTAAATAGGATTTTTAGATTTTCATGCTGCCCACCAACTCTGCTAGCTTTGAGGGTCTAAGATTCAGCTACTTTCACGGAGAGTAGCCTTACTACCAAGTCACAAAGCCGTGGCGTTTTGACAATTTTGTCTTTGTAGCTTGGTGTTGTGCAGTTGGGACAAGTCGTTGCGAAACAGGTGTGCCATGCAGTTCTGCATCTGGAAGCACTTACCCAACCAGAAACAATCTTGTTTTTGTCAAGTGATTTAGTCGCATCGATTTTGCTCAAATTGACGCCTCCGTACCTAACAGAGAAAGGATAGTGGAAGGGTCGTATAGATTCATCATTGTTGGTCCAATTTATGTGTGCTTTTGCTGTTTTGCTGTTGTATCGATCATGTCTCATGTATTTGTTTCTACTGCAGCATGCTCTTTGTCTCTCTGTGTCTCTCTCTCTCTCTCTCTCTTTCTGTTTCTCTTTCTCCTTGTTTCTTTCTCTTCCCCTTGGGTTCCACTGAGCAGCCGCATCTGCCAGACTGCTGCTAGATTGCTACTAGACTTTCTGCTGGGCGCTGCTATACTGATGTTAAGTGGCTGTCGGGGAGCTGCGAAACTGCTGCTCCCACTGCTTGTGCTGCTGCTGCACAGATGCTAGGCTGCTGGTAGATTGAGGCTAAACCGCTGCTGTTACTTTGTTTTCAGATTGCTGCTAGGCTGCTGCTCCACAGCTCCCAGACCTTGCTGCTAGTGCTGACTGTGCTGGTTGGTGTTCTTTTCTCCTGCTGGCTGGCTGTTTGCCCCTCTCCTTTCATCTTGGCTTGCCTGCGTGCTTGCCTGCGTGCTTGCCTACGTGCTTGCCTGCTTGCCTGACGGGTTGTATGTGTGTGCTTGGCTCGGCCTGTTTGCTTGCCTGCTTGTTTGCCTGCCTGCTTGTGTGTGTGTACCAGAAAATCATCCTCCCAGAGCACGCGCTTGCTTTTTGATGTCTTCTTCAAAACGCAGTGTGCCTTGCAATGACTCTGCCGTGGCTTAGTCGTGGCGCGGTGTGCCATGGGGTTTTGCTGCCCCGGATCCTTCTGCAATGACTTTATGCTCTGGTTGTAACACCCTGTTTTATCAGTGTCGAAAAAGCACTGTCTTATGTTGTGCGCAAGACCTGGGAATTTGATTTGGGCATTTCTGGGATTTCGAGAATTGACAGCATACATGACCTCTAAAATGTAAGTTACATTTGTTACGCTTTAGTTGTAGGGGTGGTTACGTACCCTGATTTCTATCAGCAATACAAACCCAAATACGTAATCTTACATTTTCAGGTTGTTCTGATCGATTTGAATCTAATCACTTGCATTAGACGTTTGTTTCGCACTGCAAAAGAACGTGGGACGTCTCGCTGCCCGACATGCGACTTGCACTTTCGAGGTCTCTAGGGGTCTAAGGGAGTAGGTATTTTTGTGATTGTTATTGCTCATCACAGAAATATATTTGATTGAAGAAACTTCGGCCCATGCAAGGCTACATGAACATCCTGCTCGGAAGCCAGCAGAATATCTTCGATGTCAACGCTGCTATCCATCACCACAGGAGCGCTCCGTTGCGTAGTCGGTCAATGCAAGGTAGGAAAGCGCAGCCCAGACCACTGACCGCTGATGCATGTCACACGTGCGTTATGTAGACAGTGCGGCTTAGCCCACTGATACCCACTGTACCTTCATGCGCAAGTGCCTGGTGATCTGTGCATGGCAGTTACATTCGCAGCTCTGCGGCTTAGCCCAGATGACAAATAGAAATCACGTGTATCTGCCGTCCAACCACATATTGAGCATGGGGTCCCGCTTTTTTCATCACGGGAAAGAAACACAGACAGTAATTACCAGGTAGTGCCTGGCACACGCCAGGGCGGAAGTTTCGAGAAGAGGACATGACTATAGGAAGAAGATGGTCTATAGGAAAATCTTTGAGATGCCAATGACATGAGATGAAACAACCCACGCGCAACTGATTGAGTAAATCAACGAGCCGATGCCCCGATGAATCAGTGAAGGGATGAAGAAACAAAGCAATCAGTGAATGGACCAATCAACCATCAATGGTACCTCTTAATGACGTGATTCAGGGGGTCAGGTCCATTTATTTTCGGAAAAACAAGCATCCTTGGCACGACTTTGTCAGACGCAACTCACCCTTGGCTGCTGTCATAGTCGAGCCCAACTTTCGCAGTTTGTTTCTTGCACACCATCAAACCAGCACCAAGCATCCTAAGCGGCTTCCTTAATCTTTCAGTCTCCGGTCGCGCATCTCGCCTCAGGCTACATCATCCTGCTCGGAAGCCAGCAGAATATCTTCGATGTCAACGTTGCTATCCATCACCACAGGAGCGCTCCGTTGCGTAGTCGGTCAATGCAAGGTAGGAAAGCGCAGCCCAGACCACTGACCGCTGATGCATGTCACACGTGTGTAGACAGTGCGGCTTAGCCCACTGATACCCGATTGTAGCATTTTGCATTGTCGTTATGTAGACAGTGCGGCTTAGCCCACTGATACCCACCGTACCTTCATGCGCAAGTGCCTGGTGATCTGTGCATGGCAGTTACACTCGCAGCTCTGCGGCTTAGCCCAGACGACAAATAGAAATCACGTGTATCTGCCGTCCAACCACATATTGAGTGAGCTCATGTGTATTCCAAACTTGATACATAAAGAGCCTTTAGTTTTCAGCAGCAGAAGGTAATCACAGCATGTGTGCATTCTGAGAGAACCGTATTTGGAGCCTCTGCCGCCCACATGCTGCATGGCGTTGTTTTTGCGCATCCGTTTGGGCAGCGAACTGGATTGCCCGCGGAAGTGCCGACGTGGCTTCATGCAGACAGAAGTCTGCACGTGTTCACCTATGGTCGCTTGCAGTCTACATTCTGGTGCGTGGGTGTAGACTTGGCAGACGTCAGCGCCGCCAAAGCTTATTTGCGGCCGCAACTCTGCAATCCAACCAAGGAGAGAGATGGTGCATACTGGAGCGCTTGGAAGCTGTTCACAACAGATTTGATTCTGGACCAGGAGACGTTGCAGATTGGAAATTTGCAGAAGGAACTGGCAACCCTGTTGGCAGACTTGCTCACCGAGTGCTTGCAAGCAGTGGAGACATCTATGAATGCAGTCCAGGGCAATAGAGGAGGAAACCTGCGTGAAAGAAGGCGACTGCTGCAGCAACATAAGAAGGCAATAGCGGGCCTGCGGGAAATCAATTTTGGTCAGGTATGGTCTGCGCAAGACTTCGGGGCTGCAGTGCCAGAAGGTCATGACTTGCGCCAGCCGGTTCCTTGGTCCAAACTATCATCTGGCAAGGTCACAGCGCCAATGCTAGCTCTCAAACTAAGCAACACCAAAGAGCTGCATTCAATGGGTTTGCTTCTACCAGCCCTGCGTTCTATGGTTCTCAACAACGTAAAGTACCGCATCTGCTCTGAGCCGGTGCTTATGCACGCAGTGGCCACCATTGGCAAAGTCATGACTAAGGGCGGCCTGGTTAATGTCTATGGTGACTTTAAAGACCTGCGGCAAAACTTCGGCCTGGTGCCCAAAAACTGCGTGGCATGGGCTGTGCGGCTGGATGATGATAGGTTCCAGGGCATTTGGGATGAGTTGAAGGCAGCTCGAAGCTCCGGCCAAGACTTGGCCACATTGATTGCCAGGAACCGGTTCCGATTGTGGGAAATCGGAGACACTTTCGGCGTGGCTTCAGCATCGCAAGATCTGCAAGTACTTCGGGTGCTGCTTCCCGAGAAGGTGTACGATGCCGAAGGCAAACTTGTCATTCCTGACCTTTTCGAAACTGGCAAACAAATCTATGTGGCTTTCCTAGCCAACGTGGAGAAGCAACAGTTTCAATTGAAGAGTATCAACAGAATCCAACAACCGCTAAATCAGCCGCTGCTGGAACTGCTTGATTGCCCAACGACAAGTCAGTCAATGATCGAAGATTGGTTCCCGGAGAAAAACCTGATAGATCTCAACTTGTCCACTAGATTTCCCAGCTTGACCAGTGACCAGCAAAATGTGCTGGCAGAAATTCTGACGACCCCAAAGACGTTGCTAAGCATCACTGCTTCAGCTGGTACCGGCAAGAGCTACCTGCTCGGCGCTGTGTTGCGTCTCTGGTTGGATCGAGCTGTCAAAGGGGACACTGCTTCTGTTGCCATGGTGTCCACGCCGAGAGCGAAGCACCGAGAAGATCTGCTTCGGAACCTAGAGGTGTTTCTGCCAACAAAACAATGCTTCATCCTCGAGAGTGGACCAGATTTAGAAAGCAAAGAAATTGCTATCAATGATGCTTTCTTTTATGCAGCAACTGGGATTGCAGTGGATGAAGCCAGGAAGGAACACACCAGGAGATTGGCGGCTATGGACGAGCAAGCGAGCTGCTCCCAGCAGCCCTGGCCCGAGCGCTGCTTGGCAGTGACTGTGCGGACACGCATGCTCTGGGAACAGATCCTTTGGACTCGCCAGGACATCATCGGGAAGTATTTGACCGACCACTTGCGAGTGGTGCTGGCCACTTCCGACAAGATCCGCAAGCATTTGGCGAACAGCGGGCCCTTCTTCCACGGACGGCCAGTGGACATCCTTTNCCGACCACTTGCGAGTGGTGCTGGCCACTTCCGACAAGATCCGCAAGCATTTGGCGAACAGCGGGCCCTTCTTCCACGGACGGCCAGTGGACATCCTTTGTCAAGATGAATATGAAGGAGAATCTTTGTTAGATTTCTTGAGCTGCGCAGCTCATTTCCCTCGATNCCTTCTTCCACGGACGGCCAGTGGACATCCTTTGTCAAGATGAATATGAAGGAGAATCTTTGTTAGATTTCTTGAGCTGCGCAGCTCATTTCCCTCGATGTCTCTGCGTCGGCGATCCATGTCAGCAACTCAAGCGCCTCAGTGCGTTGTTCTTGGAGGACAATCTTCCTGACAGCGCGCAAGAGCCGCAAGAGATTGCTGGTCAGAAAATTGCGCCCTATGATCCGCCAGTCTTAGAATTTTTGCAAGAGCGATCCTTCACAACAAAGCTGCAGAAGACATTTCGGTTGGGCAAAGAAGCAGTTCAATTCATTGAAGCGATTTTCCCCGAGCCCTACAAAGGATCTCTTGTGAGTGCAAACCAACATCACACAAAACTTTCTTCCGTGGAGTACCTGGGACACTGGTTGGATCTTGATCTCCCACTTGTCAAAACATCGATCTGCAGCAACTTCGAATGGAGCCTCTTCACAACAGTTGCTTTAGNTGGAGTACCTGGGACACTGGTTGGATCTTGATCTCCCACTTGTCAAAACATCGATCTGCAGCAACTTCGAATGGAGCCTCTTCACAACAGTTGCTTTAGATTGTTTGCGCCATGATCCGCAGACGCACGTCGCAGTGATTTCTTTCTACACTGCTGTGCTTGTTCAGTTTGACTGCCATCTGCGTTGGGTGGCTCAACAGATTGGTGTGACAGGCGACTTGCCCAACATTCACTTGCTCACGCCAGAGAGTTCNTGTGCTTGTTCAGTTTGACTGCCATCTGCGTTGGGTGGCTCAACAGATTGGTGTGACAGGCGACTTGCCCAACATTCACTTGCTCACGCCAGAGAGTTCCACCGGCTACACAGTCAGGACCGCTCATGTACTTGCTCTGCAGCAACGCAAAGATGGAGAAAGAGAGCCTGGCGGCCAGCAGCTCGAGCTCGCAAGGCGTTTTGTTTCCTTTACACGTGCCAAAGAACATCTATGGGTGTGGGTCCAGGCCCTAGAGCCTGCGTCTGATGAGTGGACGCAAACGTTGCAAGGAATAGCAAGAAATAATTGCCAGATTAATTTGGACCGAGATTTGCCCTCTGCATGGACCTGCTTGGGGTTTGACTTCGGCACAGTGGATGTCGACACCTTGTGGTGGGCTTGGAAGCCACCGAGCACTGACGAATACACCACCTCCTTGTCCAAGCTACGTCGAAGGGCCTCCTTCAACGCAGCAAATGCGCCCTCTGCAGCAGTTTTTTTTTCAAAGTCCAGAGCAGTGGGCCGAATATTGGGATCATATGAGTTGGACTCCAACGGCCCGTTCGCTGCCAGGACTTGGGGCATTTGGAGAGATGAACAAACGTGGGAGATGGGACAACAGTTGGAAAACAGGTGTTTTCGTGCCCTACATCCCGGTAACACAGATTGGGAAGACCACTTTCTTCGCACCATTGCTGTGGTGGTATGATCGTATGCTTGCTCACTTCCAACAGGATGATCAAGAAATGTTTGCCGGAATCATTGAAGTGATGCAAGAGCTTGCCCATCGGCTGCGGCTCGAGTATTGCATTGAATACCACAAACTTGAGTACGAAGAACTCGGCCGACAGGTCTTCTACGCTCAACACTGCCACAGCATCAGAGGCGCGTGTGTNGTGATGCACGTGTTTGGAACCCACAAGATGGTTGCACAATCTATTTCATGTCAAGGCTACGCAGGAAGGAATGAAAAACTAAACATAGAAGTAAGCTGAAAATTCCATCCCGCAAAAGAACGATGTAAATGCAAAAGCGGGTAGCGGGGAAACCCTGGATGGGCAAAAAGAAATGTTCATATGATGTTCCTCATGGTCATTGCTTAAAAAATGAAAGGAGCTCCCAAAAGAAGTTTTCCCAATGGAAAAAACGCAGCCAAAGGTTGATCTCCTGGCTGGCCACTCAAAGAAGTCACCGACCTGCAGCGGCCGGTCGTCACGGGCCGCAGCAGCAGCCGCATGTTCAGTCAACAGCCATGCAGCTGAGCCAGGTCTGCGGAGCTGTTCCTCTCCTGTAAGAATTTGTCCATAATGGAAGCCTGCGGAAGGTCTTCTGGCACATCAATCATAGAGAGNATGCAGCTGAGCCAGGTCTGCGGAGCTGTTCCTCTCCTGTAAGAATTTGTCCATAATGGAAGCCTGCGGAAGGTCTTCTGGCACATCAATCATAGAGAGACTGGGTTGAGGGTGTTGGGACTTGCGACGTCTCTTTACATGCGGATGACGTTGAGCCGCCTGTCGATGCACTCGTTTACACACCTTGGCCTTTGGACACTCANGGTTGAGGGTGTTGGGACTTGCGACGTCTCTTTACATGCGGATGACGTTGAGCCGCCTGTCGATGCACTCGTTTACACACCTTGGCCTTTGGACACTCACGACGCACCGCCTTGTGCAATGCAAGCAGGCGAGCGCCACACCGACTACATTCCCAGACCGTTCCCTCTTGTTCCTTTTTCACTTCTGCAGCTTGCACCTTCAACATATCACTTTGGTGAGAGTGTGTTCTATGTGACTCTTCATGCTTTCGCAGGTCGCGCTGCCAATGTGACTTTGTCGAATCTATGCTGAAGATCCATCCTTCTTCTCGACCAAAGCAAGAGCTGACCGGCAAAGCCCAACAGGGCATCGCGACAGTGGAGGCGGAACACTGACGCATGGCGAATGACGGGGTGAGCCACCACGCGGAGTGGCAAGATTAGTATGAGGGCATATCTTGCTTTGCTTTATACGTCAGTGTTTGCAAGCACCTGCTGCATTCGGTAACTCTGAGCAATGTGTGGGATTGACCATATGCAGTTATAACGAATCTCTTGCACAGTGCAGCTTCCTACCCAATAGATGTTGCCATGAAAGCGTTAGAAATGTAGCATTGGCGGGCTAAGCCGCGCCACCCTTGAACCACACAGCAAAAACGAGTAGCCTCTGGCTCATGCGCCGCCCTCGCACCCCTTCTACCAAAAGTACCTGGGAAGCCAACCATGAGTGCATCAGCCAGGTCCAATTCTCAAACAAAATCTTGGGAATGGCGATCCTTTCCTTTCCATATCAATGGGCTTCCTCCAAGGATCAACTTAAGCATCGCTTACGACCAGCGGNCCTTTCCTTTCCATATCAATGGGCTTCCTCCAAGGATCAACTTAAGCATCGCTTACGACCAGCGGTCGTAAGCAACGCTCGCTGTCCAATAGCAACGCGGGCCGAGCATCGCTTGCGACCACCGGTCGTAAGCAACGCTTTGTGTTCTGTTGTCTAACCATGTCAAATCCATGTTTGTATGAGCACACAGTATCATGCAAGCAAAATGATACAATGTGCTTGTCAACGTTTTGGGGGGGTCAGGGGNTTTGTATGAGCACACAGTATCATGCAAGCAAAATGATACAATGTGCTTGTCAACGTTTTGGGGGGGTCAGGGGGCTGGAAATTTTGCAGGAATTTCAAGTGGTCTCACCCCCCCTTGGAAATTCCAGGCTCTACAGGCGGCGATAAAAAATCAATAATTTAGGCCAAGCTCCACAACTTGGGGGAACAAACTCCAAGACAAAATTCATTCAGATTGCAAAGCAAACTCATTACAACTCCTTCTCTGAGCCCTTGGCATTCATTTGACGAGAGAGTTTGGCTCTTGCGTCACTGGTTCTGGGACATCTGGGGTCCGCGGAGCAGAGGCTATGCCATCGTTGAGGCTCAAGTACCGGTAAGAATCAGAGCCAAAGATGGCAAATGACCCAAGGCCATGTCAGGCAGCAAACTGGCTTGCGCTGGCTCTACCTATGCGACCTATCCATTGAACCTTCAAAGGAAAAGTTTCCATCTGAAGACAAAGGCACCCAACAAAAGAAGACCTTGTGATATACACTTCTCCCTTGGGCACTCTGGCACAATCGAAGGACCTGGCACAGAGATCTGTTGAACCTCATGCCTTGGTCCCACCTCCACGATTGACACGCTCAGCATTAGGGCCTGGAGCTTCAATGTACTCTCGCTACTTGAAGGGATGAAACAAAGCAAGAAAATCTTGGCTCAACTCTGATTCCTTCATTTTCTTCATCACAAATTAGGCATCTGGCATAGTCAAGTTGGCTTGCGGCGAAGGAAGCCAAAGGTTTGGATGACAAATCATAGCCTCGGTCGCACCACAACAGAGCTGCAAGGACGGACGCTTCGCGCTTGCTTCGTGAGCTTCGTGCATCGTTCGTGAGCTTCGTGCATCGTCCCACTAGGCCAATTCAAGGACGCGCATAGTCCTTGACAGCACTCTATGTCAATTCTCCGCTATTGAAATCGACATAAACCTCTGCTCAAAGCTCAGAAAAAACGTGACATTGCTGAGCCATGCACAACGGCCCCAGCAGTTGATGTGCCAAGCATGAAGTTCACCTGCAAATGCTGATCAGCAAAAAGGCACATCAAAAAATGGATAAAAAAACAGTAAAAATTCAACAGAATTCATCGAATCTTCATCACTGCAGGGCTGACCTCCTCCACGGAGCTCTTGAAGGACGGAGTACTCCGAGGCTCCAGTCGCTACTCGAGGACGTGTGCAGCCTCGGTGTGACCAAAGGGCCTGACAAATGTGGAAACAGATCATGACAGTGGTAAATAACAACAGAGTAGAAGCAAGGATAATAGCACAAACATAAATCTTGTACAATCTCCTGATGACCATCTGAGATCCCTTTGCATCACGAGCGCGAAAACGCATGTCTTTGATGCCATTCAAGCAGGCTTATTTCTGCTGTTGCTCGTCAAATATTCTTGATTATGGTCAACCAGTCAACCCCCCACCACACTTGCCATGTGTTGCCAGGCTTCGCTAGTCATGTCCAGGTCTCTGGCAACTTGTTGTGGGTCCCAGTCTTCGCCAGTGAGCTGCGCTCGGCACAAGCTGTCCACCTGGGGAAAAAAGGGGGGCCTATCAATGGTTTTCAGTTGGTTGGTTGGTATGTTTGTGTGAAAGCATCCCGGATGATATCCTTCTTGGGGGGCTTTGAAAAANGGGGGCCTATCAATGGTTTTCAGTTGGTTGGTTGGTATGTTTGTGTGAAAGCATCCCGGATGATATCCTTCTTGGGGGGCTTTGAAAAAACCATCTTCAGGGAGATTTCCTAAACTGGCGGTACCCCAAAATCATCCAAGTCATTAGACCATTGTAGTATTGAAACCCATGGTGACTTGGGAATCCCCCATGTTAGGCGCAGCTTCTGTACAGGCCTTCTGGATGAAGTCGTCCAGGTCCAACGACACTCCGTACCTGGTGCGAATCGCAAGTTTTCATCCTCAAATTTCCATAGCACAACCGGTTTCTAAATAGTCGACTAGATCTATAGATATTTATATAGCTATTGGCCTATTGGCTATAGATAGTTATATATATGTATATAAATATATAGTTGTATGTATGCATATGAATATACATATACAATGTGTAAGCTAAATATTCTAAAGCGCAAACCCGTCCATTTCGTCCCCGAACACTTCGCGCACGTCATTTGCAGCTGCTCCTTAACAAGAGTGCAAATGTTGCAACGGCTCCTTTCTCCTAAGCAGCGAGGACACAAAAAACGCCTCAAGTGCCTCAACTGGATGGCCTTTGGAATCCAATGGTTTATCATGGTATCAAAATTGCCATTGTGGACTTAGCCAGTTGACATCAAAATGAAACAGAAAGCACACCGAGTCGTTGGCCGCCTGTCGATCGGCCCCAGCTCCAAATTCCAATGCGGATCTGGGTCGCGCAAAATGTTTCCCAGCCTTGCATGGCCCACTCATGTTTCCAGCAGCCTTGCGGATCAGCATCCCAAGTAGGATTGGCGGGCTAAGCCGCGCCGCCCTTGAGCCACATTCGCAACACGTCTGTAATAAAGCAGGACACGGTTTTGTGGGGCGCAGAACCTCAACTTTCGCGCCCCACAAACCGACTGTAGCAACAGCCCGAAAAGAACAATAGTATGAGAATCCCCGGTCAATGAGTGCCTATAGAATGCCGATGTTTTGGCACTATGAAATGCCTTTTTGGGCGTTTTTTTTTAGCCATTCTATAGAGGGCTACTTGCTGGAAGATTTTTGGAGGCACACATTTGGTGAGTCTGATGTTTAGCTGTACATTTCATAGAGGGTTANGAGGGCTACTTGCTGGAAGATTTTTGGAGGCACACATTTGGTGAGTCTGATGTTTAGCTGTACATTTCATAGAGGGTTAAAAATTGATGAGAAATAGTTACGACATAAAGGTTCGTCAAACATTATATAGTAGACTAAGGGGTCATTTTATAGACAGAGAGGGGGTCATTTCATAGATGCCATCATAAACAAGGCATTAACAAATACGAAAATATCGACATTCTACCAAGCAACGCAGTTTTCCCATAATTATTGGAGGTCTGTACCTTTGGGGTTACGCTCTCTTTTGTTTTTCATTTTAGTTATTCTCTTTTTAATGTTCAGGAGAGTGGATCATTAGAAACTGCAATTTTCTTCACTGCTCAATCCTCCCAATAGTTACTTCAGATAGAATTATGAATTATCTTACCTACATAAAGTCCAACAGGACAATACGAAACTAATATAAAGCACCAATAGGGGTGTGCATTCTAGTTGCTAGGCACTAAGCGGGTCGCACCCCCCAGTGGTGATATCTAAAATGAAAACATCGAACCTTCCCNGATGTTTCTTGATATATCGGGGTTTCGAACCTGGGCCACTATAAAATGCCTAATGCCACCAACATGACCCCAGGGAACCCTCGAAAAAGGCGAAAATGTGTGGTGACCCATTTCATAGTGATCAATTTTTGGCAGGGCGCCTCTGCGCCAACCGGGAATCACAACGGGGAATCACAACGGGGAAGCACAACGGGGAAGCACAACGGGGAAGCACAACGGGGAAGCACAACGGGGAAGCACAACGGATATATAAAGAGAAAGACGGGTGGTATACATAAATGGACNAACGGGGAAGCACAACGGGGAAGCACAACGGGGAAGCACAACGGATATATAAAGAGAAAGACGGGTGGTATACATAAATGGACATTATGGGATTGTCATAGGGATATAGTATAACCAACAATATGTGGAATTAATGGGATTTAATGCGAACATGATGGGGATACAAAAGAAACATATACCCAACTCTCAACCAGGGTGCCGTTTTCATGTGTTGATGGTTTGCCCATAGA
>BGPT01002019.1:27786-97898 GCA_003297045.1 Symbiodinium sp. clade C Y103 | reverse complement strand
GCCGCAACAAGCTTATTTTGGGCTACTTATACTTGGAGGCACGCGCGCGGACCCAAGGATTTTTTTTTAGTTTAGGGCATTGGCTGAATAAGATTTGGGCAGCACTCTGCGCTTCCATTTTGGGAGCACTATGCGCTTCCAATTTGAGACCACTCATTATGCTCAATTTCTTTCATTTTAACCTATTTTTCTGGACTTGCAACAAGTGTCCTGGAGACCTTTTTTGTTGGTCAAAAACCGGTTGCCAAGGACACTTGTTGAAATTCAGTTCAAAATGGAAATTTGGTTTTCTTGTGGCATGGCTGGGCAAAAAATATTGAATGAAAAGAGAGAAGATTNTCAAAATGGAAATTTGGTTTTCTTGTGGCATGGCTGGGCAAAAAATATTGAATGAAAAGAGAGAAGATTTCATAGTGCAAGTTCGGGCAAGATGCGCATTGGAGGTGTTGATCTCCATCCTTTGTCGGTCATTTTATTGTGAAACATCTACCCATTTCATAGTGAGCAGATTTAAAACAGTACGAAACAGTAACCGTTCTATAGAAAACAGATGTCATTTCATAGGGTCCATATATATGTACTGTCTCATTTCATAGAGATTGCCCACTGTACAATTTTATACAAAATCAAACCCNTGGTTATACATTTTATAGAGAAAATATGTTTGGTTATGCATTCTATAGGGGGCTATTTCTCTATAAAATGAAAACCAAAACATGTTGGGTATCATTGACCATGGATATTGAAATAGCCTATTCGATCTGGCATGATGTTTTGGTATCCTACCTGCAAGTGGTTCGTTCATATCATTTGACATCAAACCTACAGAAAGATTGTTTGTTCCATCGAGCTCACTCTACCCTCTGGCAATCAAACATGCAAGCTGGAAAATCCACCGTCTAGTTCTATGATTTCCTATTTAGACGCCCATTTGATTACTAGGGGATTTTCAATTGCCACGTTTGATTACCGGAGGTGATAATCCTTTTCTTTGGCACGCTGCCCTCATCAAAGAGAGTGCGTTGGGGGTTATCCATGTCATCACCATCATCGCAGTTATCTTGGTGGTGGCAGGTGATGCTAGTGGTGGTTGGCTATGGTAGCGTTTGCTTCTGGTTTTGAACACCCATGTTTGTGAACCACAGATCTCAACATAGACGATGTACATATGAAATATGCCGACCCAGATTGCCTGAAAATCAGTAGATCCCATGGAACCCACTGGTTGCAATTTGCAAAGCCATCCGGTGACAGTTCATAGCGCCTAAAGGGCGGATCATACAGACCTTTCCAACTCTTGAAGAGAGGATGGAAGGCGCGGGCAGCCTGACCGTTAAGAGAAAATGGTGCCAGCAGCATGCTTGGGTCGGGACGGGGCAAGACATTGGGGAGAAAAAGCAGTAAATTGGTCTACTTTGGGGTAGAGAAAACCTAAAAAGGTCAATCGTAGTAGGGAAGTCAGTGGCTTTGGGGGCGCCGAATTTATAAGTCCATTGCACTGTGCGACTTATCTGGATAAGTTGCAGCAAGCTTATGCTTGATCCTGACAATGATTTGTTGATACTCAGGAACGATCAATTTTATGGCCTGTAGTCAGGTTTATGGTAAAGCATCGATGATGGTCGGTGATGAGATTCCCCGGATGTGCAAACCCATGCTTGTTGGGAAATATCATAAGTTAGACGCCTGAAAACGACAATGGAACCCAAAAACCATTGGATTTTCAAGTGGAAAATGAGATCACAAAACCATGTTTAGGCGGTTCCATATCATTTTTCAGTGGGGTACCCTCTAGTCATCAAACCCGTGGTTCTGCTTGTTAGCGAAGATCATGTATAAGATCTTTAAGTGGATCGAGATTGGAGATTTTTCATTACCAGCTACGCCCCACTGAATCCTCATTTTTAGATACCTTTTGGTCATTTAACGTATCTAGGGAAAATATCCATTGTTAGTGGGTAAATCATCATCCCATAGCTATGTTAAATAACCAGAGGGTAGTTTAATCTCAACTGTTGCTGTTTCAAGACCCGTTTTTGATCGTGAAATGACAGCTTGGAACATCATCCCACTTATGAACTGATTAGTACCCTCTGGTAATTTAGCATAGCTATTGAAAATTACCCAGTATCTCGATGACTTACCTATTAAAACGGTGATTTACCATATCTTAGTTTACCAGAGGGTAACCCCGATGAGATTCGTCCCCTTTTTTTCGTCACGTCCCAGGACTTACCCCTTTGCACTCCAGAGAACATCAAGAAGTTCATTGCCGAGCACGGGCGTCCCAGCTCCGACCTGTCGATATGGGGGGTGTCCATGGGGGATCCTCGAGATGGTTGGTTGATCATGGAAAATGCCATGAAAATTGGGATGATTTGGAGGTACCCCTTTTTAGGAGATAGATCGAACTGTTGTCATCCTGGAGTAGATAGGATATGACATGTTCAAAGATATTCCCATTCTACTCCAGGATGACTATGGTTGTAAATGGGGGGTATAAACCAAGAAGCATTTCACTTCTGGGTCACCACCCTGTACAGCAAACAATGTGAGAAATTCGCCAAACAACTTGGAGAAATATGATTAAACATGAAATGTATGTGTCTCCATTGTAATGGTTGTAGATCTAGCTACGATATTGTTTTAGAAGTTTGTAAATAACCCATGATTACTGGCTCATATTGTAACCCTTATTATTCACAACGTCTTTTTAAACCCAGTACTTGTCGGCCATCACATAAGCAACGGGTTGATAGCCCATATGGAAATTTACACAACTCTTGCAGGTTTGTGGGTCGTTTCATCATCAATGATGAAGATGCTTTGTGCTTATCCCATTTGCTGAACCCCAGGCAGGAACCCCTGGTAGTATGGAAGATGCAGCCACCAGTCCCGTCTCAAGACGATAGCATGACAATCAAACATGGCAACGGAAAATCCTATTGTCCAACAAAAAAAAATCGACAAATTGAGGCAAAACATCCGGAAATCAAGGATTTGTCACTGCCAGAGAAATCCGGATGATGGGCTGGGCAAAGTGGAGTGACAGCCGGCACCAAGGGAATGCACGCCCGACCGCCTGACTGTGGTCTACATCTCAGACTGGGCTGAGGTACTTGGGGATGCAGTGCCCATGGTAATTTCACCCCCGTAGGTTGGGGTATGGGGGGTCCCTACAACTATGGCCATGTCGCCACGCAATTCAGTGGAACTGCACCCCCAAGTTGAAGAAAACCATCCAGACAAGGGTTCTTTGGGGTGAACAGTTGGCACACAAGTTCCCTCATTCCCTGCAAGGAACCTAGTCTGAGGATATGGGGTTCCCCGAGTTTGGCCCTTCAACAGGGTACAGATAAGTGGGTGAACTCTCCCTGATTATGAACTCTGAAAAAGCCTGGAACGCAGATCTTGGTGCTCATGGATTTTGACAATGTAGAATTTCCCTGGACATCTTGATCCTAACCCAAGCCTCAGGTAGGAGTCAACGTCGATTTCCAAGAGTTGTGCAAATGGACCGCCCGCAGTTTTGCTGAGCAGGGCACGAAACTCAGAAAGAAACCACTGCTGGGTTTGTCTATGTTGGGAAAACCCCAAAGTCCAACAATTAGGGGATTCATATGGATTCATCTTAGTGCAAGAGTAAACCATCCCCAATTTTGCCACAATTTCGGTGGTATAAACCATCAAAATATGGGTCGTTGATGGCATTACTTTACCAACATCAATGGGTATACAATGGTTCAGAATGGGATATGAGAATGGAAATAGGCGATATGATATACCCATCGCAGATAGAGGGCATGTTTATGCATGTTCAATTCTTTATCATGATGTTCCCTCTTTAAAATACTCGTTTGGGGCATCATTTTCAGACACATCCACTTCAGGATGAAGCACCAGCTGGTAGATGGTTTATCCCATGGTCCCACTGTTTACCATCAGTGGATAAATCTACCAGTGGATAAACCAACATATGGAGTAACTATTCTGGGATAAATTGCTATGGTAACAGTAGTAATTATCCAAGTTGAACCATAACTATCCATGACTATCTATCCCTATACTATCTAATATCCTATGTTTCATAGTTACCTACTAGTTCCCCCGCCTGGTGCAGGATGGCTTTAACCGCAGGATGAACTCCCCCAGTGGAATGGATCGTGGATCAATTCATTTTGGGCACGTGGTGGTTCCCCAAGTCACCATTGTGGTTTCAATACTAAGTCATCGTCTAATGACTTGGATGATTTGGGGGTTACCACGCTTTTAGGAAACCTCCATATTGGCAATTCAAGATCTGTGACACGGTCAAAACATGGCGTTATTTTCCCATGAATCGATTTTCACAGTGGTTTATATACCCATGATGTTTGGATTCCCATGGCATGGGATAGATGACAATAAACCATGAATCCCATGTTTCGGCCCAAACTCACATATTGCAATATGGAACTAATGAGGGTAAAACAATAATAAACCACCCATTTTGGAATGGTTTATACCACCCATTTATGGGGATTTGGGGGATGGTTTATTATTGTTTTACCCACATTACTTGGCAAGACATCTTGACAAAGGATGGGACGGAAGGGCGGCCTTGGGTAGTGAATCCTGGCATGATCCCTCAACTTCGCCATGACAATGGAGAGTTCTTTGCTTCGAAAACGAAGATGTCCCACATCCAGCATTGGATTGGGTTAAGGGAAAATTTACAGGAAACCATGGATTTTCCTATGAAATATAGGGGTTTCCTGTAAATTTTCCCTTAAACCAATCCAATGAACATCAGCAATCCTAAACAATCCCAGTTGTCCTGAACCAAAGCGGTCCGTCCAGCGACTGAAGGTCATGCGCTTCATGCTACGACCAACAAAGGCTGGGTTTCCTAAGCTGCTATCATTGGGAGCTGACCTGTGGGGTGGTTTGGTTCCCCTCCTGTAGACCAACATAGATGTGGAAAATCCACGAAAATCCGTCTTTTCCAGATCATGTTTCTATGGTGAAACCAAGGATTCTTCACATCTCTGTTGGTTTGCTCCCCGCAAACGCCACCAACGGCGCGACTGGATCAAAACCAATGAAATACCGGTAAAAGTGGATATATAACCATAGTGATAGGGGTCATACCCCCAACTTACACGAGTTGCAATAGCATGGTTATAGACATATTTAACCAGTATTCACAATTATTAACCATTATCAACAATTATAAACATGGCTCAAAATACCATGGTTAGAGCCTAGTCTTATAGCAATCTGGGTCCATGCAGCCCCATTGGTCCGGAGGCAGCCCTGAACTGCAGCCAGCCAAGTACACCGGTGGTGAGATTCGGATGGCACGGTCCGAGACCTCAGAAATGGTGGTTAAGTCATGGGGGATCCCCAAGGTCACCATCGTTGTTTCAATACGAAGTCATGGTCTTCCATGACTAAGTCATGATTTGGCGCGTACCGCATGACTTAGGAAACCTCCGGGGATTTTCTTTATACTTTCCGGGAATCACACATGGCTTGCTGGAAAATCATCCATTCATAGATGATTTTCCCAGTCAAAGCTCCATTGAGTTCGGAGGATTTCCTATACGCCCCTAAATCGCTTCCTCTTAGAAGCAATGGGCTCGGCGATGATCGTCTTTGATTGCCGAGTTATAGGGACTTAACCACCAAAAATTATAGGAAATATAGAAATATAGTTGAGATGATGGTTGGTTGATGACTAGTTCCGGGGTCGCTATATCCAATACATTGGGGAATCCATTCTCCTTTTGCAAGAGCTGCGAATACTTGGATGACCAGGCCACAGGCTGTAGTGCAAAGGGTGGAGTGGAGGTGGTGGTACTTCGAGAATGTTGTGCCCTTCACGAACCTCATGGAGGATTTGGTCGCAGAGACTTGGAATCTTCCTAGCTTTACTAAGGAACAGCTGCACCAGTTGACTTATAACTTGGCCAACTATGATTTATCCAGGATGTAGCTGGTAGCTGCAGTTAATGGGGCTTATAAGCCAAATTACAAGTGTGGGACCCTACCTTTTACAGTGGAAAGCAACCAGTGACAAGGGCACTGGTATCTCCAATTGCCCTAGACAAACTCACAATTGAAAACGAAGCAATTTATATTTGATACCGCTTGATCATTCTTTTGATCAAATGACGGGTGTTTGAATCCCTGGGTCCCTGTGATTGTTTAAGGTGATCAGTAATCTTCTACTTTCTCAATGAGAAATACAGCATTTGGGGAAGTTATCGGGAATATGTTTACTTTTTGAGGACCCCTTACATCTGCATTTCGGGGTTGTCTCAAAATCACCCCGCAATCTGATGGAAAACTTCACCATGTTCTATACTTTCAATGCGTCAGAAGTTGGGGTGTCTCAGATTTGTGAGAAAAGCCAATTTTTGTATAGTTAATCATGGGTTAGCTCATAATCCCCAGTAAACCAGATAGGTTACAAACCTCCATGTTAGAACCCATCAAACCGTCAATTTATCAGTTACATCATATCCCGGATATGCTCATAATTTTGATGTCCACTCAAAAAATCATGAAATCCCATGAAAATACCATGAAAAATCCCATCAAATCACCATGTTTCTTGGTTAAATCCAGCATTTTTCATTCCCAGAATTGGCTCAAGGGAAAATCTGGAGGGACTATATTTATTTGATGCTAAGAAAAACATGGTTTGCTGTAGATGTTCCCTTCAACCCGTTAGAATACCATAAAAATCACCATGAAATCACCATTTCAGCTGATCTTTGCCTCAGCGAGGCCAAATCCTTTGTGCCACATGATCTACGGATGGGAGGCGACAAACGCGACCAGTGGGGCCGCAGTCGGGGGATTTTCACCCAGAAAAATAGGGAGATCACAAGGAAAACTGTGGAAAATGATGATTGCAACAAAGATGCGTTCAAAAGTCGCGGTGACACAGGAAGAATTTGGACTTAAGCAACAAAAAAGATTGGAGTTTAAAAGTAAGAATGTTGGAGACACTTGGGGGAACTATGGGGAATCATGAATAGGGTTTCCATAGCAAACAGTGAAATTGCCAGAGAGTGGTATCCAGTCGTTTTTCGCCATGTTGTGTGACACCTATTTTTGTATGTCTAAGAGGTGCCTGAGAAATCTCCAGATTCATCATTCACGATTACGGAGTATACATGGGATAATCATGGGATAATAACCATTATTGTTTGGTTAATCCACTAATCCCATGGGTTAATAATCATGGTTGATAATCATGCTTAATCCACTATTAACCACCAATATTCATATGATTCAGTCCTCCAATATGCGCATCAACCAGGTACCAGGTGGTTGGAATGGTCAATGGCTCGCCGCGGTGACCGTCTTGCAGATGTTTCTGGGTGGTGGTGGATCTTTCAGCACTGGCGGACCAGGAGTGGGGGCGTCCAGAGCCATGAAAGGGACAAATCTTTGGCTACGCATGGTTTATGGTAGATAAAACATGATATAACGAACTAGGACTAGTTTGTAATCGGGTTTATAAACCAACAAACATAACTGGGGAGCACCATCCTGTGTTGATTGGCTATGAAATGGGGGATTTGAGGTATTTGAAGGTCCAAAGATGTGTTTTAATATGGTTTAACCGCTACGACTTGGGATAGAATTGATAAATGATGGGGGTTGGTAGCCTACGTGATGGATTGAGGATTCTGCCGATTTCATCGCGATACCGGGATACCTGTCAACCAGTGTATACTGGGGGATGGATCACTGAGATGGGTCCCGTGGTATCCAAATTGTGTTGCCTGGCTGCTTGTAATCAAGGGGGAAAAAAACATGCAGAACTCAAACCAACAATAAAAATGATAACCAGCCTATAAACTTTTCATGAAAAAACATGAACGTCAAATTTGGAACAATTACAAGCAGCACGCAAAGAACATCTACCGAGAAACCCTCTGCTTACGATGTTTTCACCCATTCTGAGACCCGAGCTTCGCATCAACAGATGACTTGCGGAATGTTCAACTCGCGCAGGAAAGGGAATGCACACCCGACTCTACACTGACGTCCTCAACAGGCGCTGTGGACGGAGAGGTCCATGAGCTAACTGGGCTTAGTTTCAGATCGACAAAAATAAGCAAATTTCAAATTCCACGGGTGTTTCTCAAGATCAAACTGCGGTATTTCCGGGAAGATTTGTAGCCAAGCCGGCGTTCCAGACGTGGAATACCACTTCGCCAATCTTCGCTTCACCAGAGGATGTCATGTTAAGTCATCCGCTCAGGGTGTACCCAAAGCCACCTGGAATCGGGGATGGTGCAGGGCATAAGTATCCCATCATCATCCTTAAATAATCCAATTACATGTTATTGGCCATATAGCATATGGGTGTGTCTGAAAATGCAGTATCCCCGTTTATGGCAATTTTGCTGGGGCAAATAGTGATTCATCAGAAAATTTTGAGATGCCATGTTTTAAGACAAGCCCATATGGAGGTTTCCGAAAATGGGGGTACCCCCAAATCATCAGTTCTTGTTTGGGATTTTCCATTATGAACCATCCAGCTATTGGGGTACCCCCATTTATGGAAACCTCCATATTTATACGATAGTTCACTATATGAAATATATCCCCTCAATTATATATATATATATATATCCAAATAAATCCCATCCTGTCCTGTTAACTTAGCGAACTTTGGGGCCCCATCCTGTATGTTGATTAATTATTGGGTGTACCAATGTTTACCATACTTTCTCCTGAAACTCTCCACTGATGCCATGTTTTAAGGCACCACTGGGCGGAGTCGTGTCAGGCAAGCAGTGTCTCTTGGCCGATTGGCGGGTCAGCTTTGGAATGGAGATGCTGGATGGGTTATAACCAGATTATTTAGTTGACATCATTTAATGTCATTTGATCATAGGACAATCTGGAGACTATTGCATACATCACCAATGAGAGTGTGTCCTTAAGTGGATGGATTACACTTGGGTGGTCTTGAGTGAACTTAAGCAACAAACATAGTGATATACCGACATAACCAAACAATAACCAATTGGGATTTGACAAAAAAAATACCTGGTGTTCCTCCACGAAAAGCGGCAGATGGCAGGTTTTTCCGACCTCAAGGACCTGACGAGCAAAACTCAAGTTTTCTAAATTGCCTCCACTATCCTCTCTGCACCTTGCAACAATTTGATAGGTAAAGCATCGAGGCAAATAAATGAGTTTCTGTTGCGATGTTGGTGTACCAAAAGGCCCGAAATTGGATGTGTTAATGATGCCAAATGACTGGAACAGAACCTACTTGTGCTTTCTTTTCTTTTACTTTTCGGTAATTAAACATGGCAATGAACAATCCACCATTTAGTTCGATGATGCTCCCCAGCTATAAACCTCCGTTTTTTAAGGATTTCCTATTGCCACGTTTGATTACCGGAGGGTATGATCCATGACATTACTGGTCATCGCATTGTCAATGCAACGGCACGTGAACCTCTCAGGTGATGTACATCGATAGCGGTTTGCTCACCGTCTACGCGCTTGAAACCTAGATCTGGGGTTTCTCAAAAATGGCGCTTTACTAAACCTAAATGTATGTCCATCTATGTTCATTTGCATTTGGAGAAACAAGTTTTGAAGTCGAAGGTTAGCCGACTTGTGGCGTGTTTGGCCAATCGTTCTGCGGCCAATCGTTCTCTGCCTGTCTCAGGACCGTGATGCCTCAATTCGGCGACAGATTCCATGAGATTCTCGCGAGGATTTTTGAGGAACCTGCTGGCCAATTGGGTAAACTGGCTGGTGAGTTGGGGTTCAATTTTTGGGTACAAGGTGGGCCCCTCAGTTGTAAATTTGCCCTTATAATAATCCCCATGAATTACTACTACAGACTATAGTCATATATCCACCATAAACCCTAGTTAGCCAAGTTATCAGTCAACTTAGCTTCCCCAAAGGACTGCTGATCTCGCAAATAACGGAATTGAGCAAGCACAAGATACCGTTCACCAGCATCAAATACATGGCGATGTTGCCAACAAGACCAGCTTAGGGCTTCAAACATCAGGGTTACTGCTTGGTGTGTTCCATCCAGAAATTGTCCAGATGTGACGATCCCAACTGACTGGAAGCCGGGAGGGAAAGCTCGTTGCGTTGCTGTTTTTTGTGGTGTCAAATTGAGCAGTGGCTGGGAAACCCATATTGGTTAGCTGCAAGTAATACTATCCAATACTGTGGAGATTGTGGGAATCGCCTCAACCAGTAGGGATGAGAGATCCAGATGAGAGTGGCGGCTGGATCAGGTGGTTTTTTAATAGACACATCGGACGATCATCGGACGATCATCGGTGGTGTTTCAAGGGGGTTGTTAAGCGAATGTTGAGTTTCACTGGACGCGCCTCCTAGGTTAGATGTAATCCAAAGACCTCCGAATTTAGATGTACTCCAAAGATCTCCAAAGTTAAGAGACCGTTGTAGCTTGTAGTACCGTTGGGGGTACCTTTCGGAAAATGGAGGTGTCCTAGAATGGTACCCCAACAGCTGGCTGGCTTCTAGTGAAAATTCATGAACATTCCTGTTTAAATGGATGATTTGGGGGTACCCCCATTCTAAAAAACCTCCAAAGGGCTCTGTCTGAAAATTTCGAAGCAAAAGCCTAAATCCACTGGTGAATCATCGTCCATCGCCTATTAAATAGCCATACAAAAGTAGCTATGCTATATCCCCAAGCCCTGGGTCTGCATCCTGGGAAGTTGGATCAAGTGTACCTGCGGATCCACGAAGATATTTTTCCATGTAAACCTCCAGCAAAATAAGCACAATTTATTCTTCTATCGTAGTGCTTAGAATCAATGACCTTGGTGGAAGGGAATACTTGCAGGAAACTATAGTTTCTACCAATACTCTTGAATGTTAACCGTAGATTTAGCTTCGAACCAATTCTGGGTTGCAGATGGTTGCAGTATGTTGCAGTATGTTTATAACGTACGTTGGGAGAAGAGATTGGAGCCCAGCAAGTGTTGACCTGCCTCAAATGGTGTATTTTTCAAATGTGATTACCTTTATGGCTTGTTTCGGGGCGGGGCAACCAGCTATATCCGGACAATCTACAGCAAAGCCAACTTACAGATGGATTATGATCACCACTTGCCAATTTCCTGTAATTTTTCAACTTCAACCAGTTGCTTCTTTCAACGTCACCCCAATTGCCCGTGAATGTTCAACTTAAACTTGTGGTCGCCAGTACTACCTATACGGGTTGTTGACCACTTACTAATTATTTTCCATGATTGGTTTATCGAACCCTTACGGCTGTGGGTCATGCCTTTCAGGGCGTGTCGAAGATGACGATAACGGAGTTGGAACGCGCTAAGAATGCGCTGAAATCCAGCCACTCGTTGGAACACTGACACGGCACTGTTGGGTTGAAGGCCAGCTAAAAGGGTATCCAAGATTAACCATGCAAATGGCCCTAAAAATGATTGGAGAACGGGAAAATGAATGAAAAATGATGTCTACGATGGGAGTTCCAAATCTTGAGACAAGCTCTCAGATGCCATCCCATCCCTTCCATCACTGAGGTATTCACATGAACCTGGAGATGCTCTGGTCTCAGATACTTGTTGAGACTGGGATGGAGCCCCACTGGTCTTGTCACGCTGAGCATCTCAGGAAATTTTGTGGCTTTGCATGCCCTCTGGTAATCAAACATGGAAAATCCCCATTTATAGATGATGTTCCCATCAAAAGATATATTTAGGATTGGCAAAGTAAACGTTTGATTACTAGAGAGTATCTTTGATGTCCACCCCCGACAAACATGAGATCTCAACTAATTTTTCAGGGATGGCTTCAAACCATTGAAAGTCAGAAAGGGAAACTTCGGCATTCTTGAGGGATTTGATTTGAATCCTGTCAATCAAAGTCAATATGAACCCATATAAACCGATCTAAACCTATACAACCCCTTCTAAACCCATCTAAGCCCAATGTAAACTCTGCCAGACCTTTCCCCCACGGTCCAGCTCAGGCGTGCGGTGATGATGGAAGACATGGGACGGCAGATGGTGCTCTCGGGAAAGGCCACCAGTGATGGGGTCGTTGGTGAAGAATTAGCCTCTGCTTATGACTACCAGTTCGCCATGGAGAGTCCCCAATAAGCCAGATCATCCAGATAGTATAATCCACCTATATTTACCCATCAACAGGGCTGTTTACCCTCTGGTAAACGTTTACATAGCTATGGAAAACCAGAGGGTTATTTAACTGAGCCATGGAGAATCCCCGGTCACTCAAGATGGAGGTTTATAGATGGGAAAATCATCCAACATTGGCAATTTTTGCTTATTTAACTATGATTACCCTCTGGTTATGACATTCACAGTTCGCCATGGAATTGCTGGCCAATGTTGGATGATTTTCCCCAGCGAACTAACTAAACCTCCATTTATAGGGGATTCTCCATGGCTATGTTAAATAACCCTCTGGTAAACCTAACAGTTTGCGAACTGGAAAATCACCATGCTATGAATGGTAAAATCAACGATATATTTACATGGTCATTTTCAATAGCTGTGTTAAATTACCAGAGGCTAACCCCTAATAAATCACAACAGATATAAGATGATAGTCAGTACAGTTCATCGGGGTTATAAACCAACCAACGTGGATAACTTGTCTTGGGTCTATAGATGACATATCTATGATAAATCCAAGTGAAATTGGGGCACCACCTTGTAGGCTTTGATTTTCAGCACCTGGATCTGGCTGCAGCTGGGAAAAAAATGAGATGCCTTTGGGCTACACTGAAGTTATGAATAGAAAGATATAGAAAGTAAAGATTTTAATCTGCTCCGGTTTGGGTTGAACATGGGTATTGATATGTTGGAAATAGGAGTTCGCATGCATTAGGAACCTGAAATCACAATGTGTGTTTGGGATGTTTGATTGGAATCAGGAAGTTTCACCACCTCAGCACCTAGTGTTTGCTTCACATTTCCGAAACACTACATTTCTGAGGCGGAGAAAACCTAGAAACCGGCTTTCATGGACTTTACACATCAAAAATGAGGACATCGTGACTTGGTTCAAATTAAGTCATGTTCTCTACTTGGAGGGTATCCCGTAATCAATAAACAATGGTTTGTTTATCCAGGGATTACATCAATGATGATTTGCCCAGAGGATGTCTTGTCAATATTCCTTACCATCCGGAAAGAATAAACAATCTAGATATGCAAGACTCACCATTTGTAGATCATTTTCTTCAGGTATTGAAATCCTCATCTTTTGCCCACAGAAATCACCTGGCCCACGTGCACGTGCATGAATTGCCACAGGTGGGGACAGCGCAAGAGTTCACACGAATGGTAGATGCCATCACCAAGGACAGGAAGCAATTTTGGCCATTCATCCGGATTTTGTCCAGAAACAATCAAAAAAAGAGTCATGAGATGTGTTGGGGATTTAAGTGATTTAAGCATCAAAAATAGATAAAAAATAGGGATTTAAACCAGCCAAGATGTTAACCATCAAACATAGATATGGAATCAATCCAATCACGAAGGTGAGATGGTGGGATAGCATGAAACATGGCTATGAATCACTACCTTCTTTATGGACAACACCATGTGTATCAACCTTAGTTTCAGAGGTTGATACCCCAAAACTTGGATGGTAAGTGATTATTCTCCCCATTTGAATTACCATGTTTAGGTACCTTCCCAATTTTCCCCCTACGTTCTCCATTTGAAGTACCATTTTCAGACAGACCCAAATGGGAAAATAGACCAACTTGCTTCAAGAACCTACTTGTTTTGCAGGATCTCTGAGATGAGCCACGTCTATGTTATGAGACGGAGCTATCCCAATCCCTGCATAATTATTAATACCAATTGAGCTATATAATATACTATACCCTCGGTAAACTAACATAGCTATGGAAAATGGCCCATCTATGGTTGATTTACCTATTAAAATGGTGATTTTCCATAGTTATGTAAACGTTTACCAGAGGGTAAACAGCCCTGTTGATGGGTAGATATAGGTGGATTACACTCTCTGGATGATCTGGCTGATTGGGGACTATGATAAACCTGGAAGATCATCCCATGAATGACCCACGAATCGGGGACTTCCTAACAAGGGTTATGAAGCAGTCACGAAGTGCGATGATCCTCAAAGCAAAATAGAAATATTTACTTTATAACATTTTATAACTAGGAGAACGAGATGGGGATAGTCGGATAGGGGTATGCTTCATGGCCCAGTAGTGGGGATGAGTTGAAACCAGTCAACACTGATTATATGCAGCTATTTCCAGAAGCTCGAAAGGTTTAACCATTGGAGCCTGTTTTCCAAAGGTTTTTCCAGCCAAAAAGCCTGGGAGGACAGAGGTCAGTTCTGTCCTTTTCCTTCAGTTTTCAAGAAGCAAAAAATCGAATGTTGCGTGGAACGAAGGACTACAAATGGATAAAGGGTGTTTGTCCTTTGATTCTACTGTAATTTAAATTCACGCATCTGTGCATTGTTTACCTATCAGAAATGTGAAGTTCCCATTATCGGGTTAGGTTTCTAAAGGTGGGCCCCAGCTTGGTGGGCTACGATACATCCTGCATGGTGGACATGATGAGGAGTATAGAAAATCACAACAAAAACCCTAATATCCACCAGGAAAGCATGGTTTTATCAGCCAAATATAGGGGGTTCCTGGAAATTTGACCTTCAGAAAATTCTGGGAAGTGCTGGGAAACTCAAAATGGCTAACATGCTTCGGTTTGGGATGCGTGGCTGAACTGTGAACCGTAGCTTTCCGGATGAGTTGAAGTGAAGATCCTTCAGGAAACACAGAACTGGGTCTGAAAATTTGGGATACCCCAAATGGCTATTTTCATATGGAAGATGATCATGAACCATTGGAGTTTGGGGCACGCGATTTTCAGAAACACCCACATGTCGTAGCGTAAAAACGATGGTTCCTTGTAAAACCTCCCTGAAAACTCGGCGCTAGAGCTGTGCCCAAAATCGCTGGAAAGCTCAGAAACCCTCCTTCTCCTCAGGAGGACTTAGTTGAAGTGTTGAGAGTTTGTGGAGGGCCCCAGCAGTTGGAGAATGAGATAACTGCCAGGTTTCTGAGGCTTGACATTTGAGCCAGGAAAAAAATATTCTAGTTGATTGCTTAATTTGTTGGAACTTATACTACCTAATTTATTGAGGATTATGATAAGCCATAGGAATGGAAAACCGTTTTCAACCAACTAGTATTTCATGAGATGGGATAAGGCTATTCCTAATAGCTCATCTAGTAATACAAGATAGCGGTTTAGATGGCCCATAGAAATAGATGATTTTACCAGATTTTACCTTACAGAAAGATAGTGATTTACCATTGCTATGTTCATGGATAAATGGGCCATTCGCTAAGGCTATTGACCTATAGAGAGAGAGAGAGAGTATGGGTCAAGACCTAAGGCCCCTGGGACCACAGGTTTTCTATATATGTCATTCTTGCCGGTGAATTTTCAGCGCCGTTTGAATCCCATTGGTTGACAGGTTGGTGGCCATGGAGAAATATGAAGTCCTGCTGAGAATTCGCATTCTTTCCAGTGCTGGTTAGCTTGGCTATGGAAAACAAGCGGGTACAGGGGATTCTTCCACAGTCGGGTTTATAAACCCCATTAAGTATAGTTATAAGTATCATAAACCATAGTTATTGGAGTTATAAACCAACTTAGCTATCTAGGGGGCCTCACATTGTACCACTGGCAAATCCCAATGGACTTTCATGGAACGGGTTGAGACCATCAAATTCTGTAAAGATAGCTGGCCTAGAGCCTTCGACCAGAAAAAGAAATCTCTATATAGCTCTGATCAGTAGGTTTCCAAGGGGTCATTATCCCGTATTATCCCAGAATACCGACCACACCATTTGGGATTGAAAATAGGATAAACCATAATAAACCCCTGGTAAACGTCATTCTCCCCGATTAAAACAACAATTTTACAGGTTAAATGGCCATTTTCACACCCAAGTCATTTCAATAGTCAGGGAAGACGCGGGATTTCCGCGCTCGAGGCTTGAAATCTCCGGTGAGCTTTGTGGCGTTTGGAGCGATTGAGAAGGCAGAGAAAATCTTCAAAACCATGGGGACCAATGAGACCTCATCATAAATCTGGATGAATTATGGTGACCTCGCTGTCGCGCCACTGGAATGATAGTTCGTACGGCGAATCATCCCTCTATGGTCCCATTTCAGCTACTTTTAGGTTGGTGATTGTTGTAATTTAGCCAGATAAATAGTGTTTTACATATGATCATATGGGCAATGTGGCAGCTATAGGATTTATTAGGTATTGATTCAATCAATGAAACTGAGGGTTTATAGCCATTTCTACAATGTTGCGACGTCACTGGAATCATGGGAATTGAGCGCGGAGGGGGGCAGGGACCGCAAGAAGTTGGTGGCCGAACCGTTCAACTTAGTGAATTATCATAAAATATCATAGTTAAGCTTGATAAATGAAGGTAATCTCTGAAATGGTCTTAAATCTGCACTGTGGGATTTGTATGGATCCGGGGAAAGGAATATCCGGATTGTGTAATCGCTATGGGTCAAATGTCCCAAGACACATGCTATGGGTTGTGCTTGCTGTAGCCGTACACCATCCCAATTTTTGGGGGGACCTATTTCTACATATTATTATGGGGATCATGATGATTGACCAATAAGTTTGGGGCACCCTATTTTTGGACAAACCCGATGGATTCATGATGTCAAATGGGGATACCCAAAAATGGTGAATATATGTGGATATACACCAATTCATGGCTGGTCATGACTTGAGCAAATGACTTACTGTATGTCAAGGGATGAGGTTTTGGTGATTTTCTACTTGGAAGATCATCCGACTGATGAATCGGTAAGTTTGGGGAAAACAACTCCCCAAGTCCTGGGTACACTCATAGATCAACACTAAGTGGGGTGATCCTCCAAGTGTGTTCAGAAAAACAAAAGAAACAAGTATCTTTTTTGCCTTGGGATGATGATCCAGTACCCCATTCCATGAAAAATGAGTTATCATCATGTTCCCAAGATTGCTGTCAAATCAGCAGTTGTATAGACTGTATCCCCATTTGGTTGGAACAAAACATCATAAGAGTCGTGAGCGGCAGAGTTTTTGGCAGGTAAGCCCCTATGCAGAGATTGCCAAGAGGCATCCTGATGCACGGTGGTGAAGGGTGATTTTCATGACTGGGATGTGCGTTTCTCCATGGATACACCTGAATATGCATGTTAGTCGGGAATGATGATAAGCCATCAAATTCGTGTAGAGCCTGTTTTCAGTCGACTCATGTTGTAAAAATATCAAACATGAATTGTGTAAACCCATGTAATAAGCCATGTAAAACCCACCCTTGAAGGGTAGCTTAACGGTTCCAAGTTTCACCATTTTGATTCTGATGTTGTAAGCTACCCAGCTCAAATTTCAATTGGTTGCCGGGCATCTAAAGCCGGCCATGTAAGATCCGCTTTTACCTGGTTGGTGAAGGAATGCTGGGGAGGTGCTAGCACCGCTGTTGTCATTTTTCCTGACATCCTTGGGCTAAACTGAATCTCGGTGTAGGGTGAAAATCATGATTCTTAGATGGCGATACTTTGGACATGTTTACATTGTTCACCATCTCTGCTTGCAACTACCATCAGCTCCTCGGAGGCCAAAAAAACCAGTGAAAGCCTCTGTTTTTTTGGTTGACATCCCCGTGTTGCAAGGTGGGAATCCCACGATAGCTAAGTTGACTTATACTGAAAACTAGTTTAACTATGGTTTACGGTAGATATAACTATAGTTCATGGGGTCTAGAAACCAACTTATAACTGGGGGACCCCACGTTGCTCCCTTCCCCGATCTGGACGAAAAAAAAGCTCGGCAGGTTTAGCAATGTGGTCATCTAGTGAGGTCGACGCCCACGAACACCGCGGAAAATGACAGCGATGGCATCTGAATCAACTGATGGGTCAGGAGAGGAGCCATTCAAAATAGGCTTTTTGATTGGTGCTGGAAGTAAGAAGTTATACTATCTGGTTCTTAGGGGATTATGAACTAGACCATGTGCGAAACCATGTTCAACCAACTAGTACAATGAGGCGGCATAGGGGTATTTTTAGTGGCTCAGATGATTTGTTGAGCTAGAAATGAAGGAAATCACCATGAATTACCATTCTGCCACACCAAGAATAGTCAGAAATGGAGGAAAATTACCGTGGTGCCAAAGTAAGAATAGACCTTTTCTAGTAGATATTTACCTGCTTTGGGCTCATTCCGTCGGTTGGCAGGCCTGCTTTTGCCGGTGCAAAAGCCTCTTGATGTGAGACTGGTACATCTCAATCTTCAGCAGGGTTAATCCATTCTGGGTGGGGGAGCAGATGTGTTATGAAAAGGTTTGTGCTGCAACAGACTATTGATGTCAAAAGAGCTACATGTTTGTCAAGTGTCTGCAAAAGATGATTGAAATATATTGAAATGTCACAGACAGCCAGTTTGGGACTCCCTGGCCCTTCCCGTTTTCTTTTCTGGGAAAAGGAAAGTAAAATGTTCTTCCCAGAGACTCTTCGATGTGTGCATAACTGTCACGCAGCCACTACATCTCGGGTAGGTTCAAGGGAGGTTTTAGAGAAAACCATGATTTAAAACCACAGAGAGTTTTTCCATAGAAATTGGGCTGCCAAGTTCTTTGGAAGAGAATCAACGCTGGTTGGGATAACACATACCCCAAAGATCAGCACTAGCTTGCGCTTCTCATCCTCGTTTGTGAAGGCTCCCAGAAGAAGATAAAGAACTTCTTCCCCACTATCTTGAGGGTTGGAAAATCCCACATGTCAAGACCCCGTTGAGACATCGGATGTGAAAAATTGCCAAGTGGGAGTACCGTTTAGGGTGACCATATAGTCATATAGTAGTCATTTATGAATCATCTGTTGACCAACTATTGAGTTGATTTAACCAAGTATTAACCATCTATCGAGTTCTTTGAAACATCTATTAATAGTCTAGTAGTCATCATATTAAGTCGAAGGTAAGTTGAATTACAAAGTCCATTATCTATAGTTATAATTGCAAAAAAAAAACATAGTTTGATTTGACTTATAAATCAACTTAGCTATCTTTAGGGCGGTCCCAGCTTTCATCGCGGGAGCCGCGGAACTGCTGCGCCATGGGTGAGACCAATGAAGCTGGCGAGGCATTTCATGAGAGATGAATTTGGAAATTCATGGGGATGGAGATATAAACCGAGTAGGGGTCCCGAAAAAGATAGCAAAAAAAATATAGTAGTATATTAGAGTGCATCAATATAATATATATATACATAGAGATATAGATATACTGCGATGTAACATGTATATAACAATAATGGTATACATTATATAGAAAACAATATTAGAAATACTATTATATATATATATATATGTACTATAAGCTGGTTGAATTATAATGACATCAGTGTGATGTCACTGGAGATATCATGGGAGATCTCAGTCGTCCCTTTGGGCTTCCGGGGATTTGAACTCAGCTATGATGGGATACAGGTTTAAAAATGGGGAGATTTAATGGGATTTACTGGAATTTCATGGGATTTAGTGGGAATATGATGGGATATACATCTAGATGTACAGGATGGGGTTTTCATAGTTAGCTAAGTTCTTATATTTCAGTGGCTGAATGAACTATGGTTTATGGTAGATATAACGAACTAGTTCATGGGGTGCCCACCAACTTATACTTGGGGGGCACCATCCTGTACCTTCTGGTAAATTGACATGGCCATCCAAAATCACCATTTTTGATATGTAAATCGTTTAGAACTAGGCCATTTTTCCATAGTTATCTTGAATTACCGGAGGGTATACACTCCGGTAATCAAACGTGCAAAAAAAAATAGTATAATGAAACCAATTGCCATGTTGAAAAAACTCAACTATCCCCACAATTTTACGTTTTTTTAGGCTCCTGGGAATCAGTGACAAATGGCGGGATACCACTTTTTCTGGACGGTTGCTACGTTTATGAAAAACACCATTTAGGGGGTTTAAGTGCCACTCTGCGGATCCCTGGAGATCGGAAATTTTCCACTTGAAGTAAGATGCCAAAAGGCACCTAAGCAATTGGGGCCATTCCGGGGAAACCCTAGGGAAACACAACTTTGAGTAGGAGATTGGGGGATGTGAAAAAGGTACCTTGGCAATTGGGGAAGTCCCCGGGGGCGGTGTGGGGAGCAGGATCAAGTTCCTATGTTAGCAGCCTGATTTTACATGCTTGTGATTGTCAAACTGCCACTTTTTTAAGGTGACTATTTGCCATGTTAGTGGATTTCATGACGTAAAACCGTTTGACAAGTTAGAGGGATTTAGGCGTAAAATCGATCATATCTAGACCTTGTAAAATTGAACGATTGCCATGTTAGTTAAGCAATTGCTTATGCCGTTTGGGATTCTTGAGGCTCAACTGTATGGAGGTTGCCAGGTGAGCGAAAAATATATAGTGGAGAAATTGCTATGTTTGATTACCGGAGAGTATATCTCAACTCCAAACAAGAGACTGACAGATATCGCCGCCTACAGGAAATGTTTGGCAGGCTTGCAGGCGCAGCTCACCCCGGAGCAGTCCTTCATTTGGGTGGCCATTGCCCACGGGATTGTGAGGGAGCACATCTTGAACAAGCTTGCCGACATGATCATTGACACCCTTTCTCGTGGCGCAGTTCGGAGTACTGGGCCGAAGGTAGATAAACCATGATGAACCATGATAAACCAGTTAAAAATGGGGGATTGTGATAGCCCCATCTTCAAGAAGGTTTTTTTGATGGCCAATGAGGATCCGGATTCCCATGGCATGGTACAGAACTGGGCCCCCAAGTTCCAAAGGAAATTTGAGATTTAACGATCAAAAACGGAGGAAATGTGTATTTGACCAACATAAATTGGATGTACCTGTGATCTATGATAGGTAGGTAAATTGGTGTGTAACCAATACAGTTTCGATTTATGGCATGTATATCAAACTGGTTAGGGTAACATAAACTCTCAAACACTATCTGCGAGTCCTGTTGCTATTGCTGTCCTTCCTTCGCGGGGAATCATGATGGCAATGCTTGTTGAGGTGAAAGATATACACCCTCTGGGACCCTTTGCTAACTTAACATAGCTACTGGTATAGAAAATGGATGGACACGATCCATTTACATATGACGTAAGTCTTGAAAATTGTGATTTTCAATGGCTATGTCAAATTACCAGAGTGTAATCTGACTTGACAATGGGAAATATCATGAAATATTCCGTTCTTAATTAGAAATACTTTTCGGGAAATAGTCTGTATTAATTTCTGAATTCAAAATACGTTTAGGGAAACCACTCCTGTACATGTGGGATCGGGATTGTCCCGTCCATTGGCAAGTTAGCTTATCAGAGGGTATGCAGGTGCCCTTGTCATCGGGGTTTGAAAGGTGACCCAAAAACAATAGATCGTTAAGACTTTAAGGATTTAGCCAACCACATTATACATACATATCGTTTGATACATCTTATATATATATACACCTGAAGTATATACATGTATATATATATATATATACATACACATACCAACATATATATATATATATGCATATATATATATATATATATGTATACATATATAAATACATATATATATATATATACATATATATATATATATACATAGTGTTTCAATGTATAACATATGTAAATACCATACAGTAATCTATTCCAAACGGTCTGCCCTTGCGTTTTGGTTCGTCCTACATTGCTGTTCCAGGTTCCTGAGTCCGATGGCAGGACGGAATTGGGAGCACCGATGAGACGTGGCTATGGTAACATGAGCAGTGGCTGCTCAACGATTACCCTCTGGTAAACGTTTACAAAACCATGGGAAATCACCATTTTTCATGGGAAAATCCACTATTTCTATGGTCATTTTCAATAGCAAACTGTTAGTTTACCAGAGGGTATGGTTTTCAAATGGGGGTTAACATGATTCAACTATGATATATTAATCATCAAACAATGGGTATATACTATGATTATGATATTGGTGAGGGTTGGTTTGTGATTTTTCGGGGGCCATGATATCCAATATATTTGGGTATGATCATCATCCGCAAACTGGGAATCCCATTCTAAGCTAACCAATAGAATTCAACAGCTGAGGGTTTTGAAGGTTGCTGAAATTGGGATTGGCCTCAAGTCTACGGACCGTTTGGGAACTCAGTCCCAAATTTTCACGCAGAGCCAAATTGCCAAGAAATTGGGCAAACTGCCCATGTTTTAGTCACTAGATTCTATCGTTAATTCTTGCAATGATCGCTAAGGTACGGGAGGGGCAAATATCATAAAATCTTCGGGGGGCGGCCAATTTTGACAAATCTGTAGAGTGATTTTCAGACATAGAGGTTTCCTAAAATAGGGGTACCCCCAGATCATCCATTGTTGTTTGGGATTGTCCATTATAAAACATCCATGTTGGGGTACCCCCATTTTAGGAAACCTCCATATAGATTGTATGTAAACAAACAAGTTTGAATGGCTGCAGGCTGGGATTGTGCAAGATTGCGCATGTTCGCATCATGATTTGTGGGTTTGCATCACTGGAGATACCCCAATAGCTGGATGGTGTATAATGGAATATCCTTATTCAAAATACCTGATTTGGGGGTACCCCTACCTTAGGAAAGCCCCATTTATAGATATCTCAGCCCAAGGAGTAAGAGTCCCCTAAAGTCACAAGAATGAGCCTCTACAGCAAGTAATGCCAAGACAACCTTGTCTCAAAGAAGACTGCACTCTATTTCACGTGTCTTGGGTTTGTTTAAGGTGATTGTTTATTTCCCAGCGGGACATCATGGGACATCTACCGGGACTGGGGAATCTATAGAGAGAGTATCTCTAATTTTTGGTGGGGTACCTATTGGGCAAATCTAAGTTGTTGCTGTGCCTTTTACTGCCATGGTAGGGAAGACTTCAATGTTGGCACCTGCTCTTTGACCGCAGGATACGTGCGCAAGGACTTACCAGCCTGGGGCCTAGCTGGAGATTCTTCGGGGTGATGTGCTCCATGGAGGGCGCAGGCCTGGGGTGCAAGAGATGTGTAATTATAACTATTGTGGCATTTTCACCCCCATAAGTTGGGATATGACATATGATATTCCCATAGAATCCCTTAAAGAACTGTGAAAAAATGGTGAAATATGTCCGCTTAGTTCACTTTTCCAATGCACCCCAAAGTACCAGCGCCGAAAATGAGCTCTCCCACTGCACCGAAATAGGTCCTAGTGCCACATCGTTGTAGTCGCTTTGGCGCATGGGATGAGATTGGCCGGATGAATCCTCAAGACCACAACCTCATTTGTGGTGAAATCCCATGTAGACTCCATTTGGGTTCCGAAATTATGGACCCCCAAAAACATCGCTTTACCAATTGTGGATCTGCAGCGTGACGAATCGAGGTCCCGATGCGATGTATCCTCCACCGCCGAGGGAGTTCAACAAGGCCGCAACCAGATGGTGCTTTACCCGTTCACTTCCACTTGGTGGTGCATCCCACTGCGCAAGTTCACATCTGGATTGAACGTAGCTATAGAAAATCACCATTTCTAATAGGCTAATCATCAAAAATCATCTATAAACGAGCCATTTTCCATACCTATGTTTAAATTTCCAGAGTTTATGTATGTTTACAAATGGGAGAACTAACCATGGATATCAACCACACGGGTGTTTCTCAAAATTGGGGTGCCAAAACAAATCCCAAGACTGTTGGTTTCCGCCTCAAGAATAAACAAGCAGGCTAATAGGGTTATGCAAGTACGGATCTTGTAGGGATACTATAGCGATATATACATAGATGGTTCTATTGATCCAGAAATGATAATGTAAGTGGATACGTAATAGTAGAAGTTTGAGACTTTGGGCGTCCCAAATGTTAGGACACTCCGAAGATGGATGGTTTGTTGCTGGCCTTGGGGATCGCACCACAGTCCCACGGGGTGGTGGTAACCCGTGGGAATCCATGGCCACCATTTGTCAAAAGCATTCTAAGTGAATGTCCCGCTCCAAAACGTAGCGGGGAATCTTGGGGATTTTCTCCGGGAATTCAAACATCACTTGAATAAACATAGCATTTTGGATGGTTATTGAAGACAATGTCATGAACATAGCAGATGCTTAGATGTGTTGGATGATGCCGGTGGTTGAAGATTTGTAGTTCGCGAAACTGGCGAGGACAAACAGGTGTCCCGTGGTCAAGCTACATGATCATCCATCCATGTTCATAGGTATTCATATGTATATATATATATATACACCCATTACAAGCTTGGGTTTGTTTAAGGTGATTCTTCATTGTCCCAATGGAACATCCACCATTTGGGGAATATATAAGGATTTGTTTTTTTTGGGGGGGGGATTCCTTGAGCAAATCCAAGTAAGGATTCCCAATATGAGACGGATGACCGTAACCCCTCAATCTCATGTAACTTGACCATGGCACAGGCAGCCCCAAGAGGTCGACCCAAATGATCCCTGTCCAGTGAAGGAGCCTGCGATGTATCCTGCAGATGGCTGGGCGCAGCTCTTAGTGCGGTGAACGTGTGTCTCTACCTGGGTTTGTTCAATGTGATGTTTGGCATTTTCCCAGGAAATGAAATGGACTGGAGAATCTATCGGGAAAATGTTTTATTTTTTTGGAGCCCCTTTAGCAAATCCAAGTTTCTGGTTGGAAATCTGTTTAACTAACAAACATGCGGATTTAAGTGTTTAAAGATCTAACATGGGGATAGAATGGGCATATACCCAATGATGATCTAGTTAGTGGTTAAGACATGTGTCCAACATTTCCAACCATGAGAATGGATGATGGTCTCTAGTGACAGTCGCATATTCTCGGGATGGGTGGTTCAAACAGCAGATAGCTAAGTTGGTTTAAACTCCTGAAAAAAAAAAAAACAACAACTATAGTATATAAAGTATTCTCCATAAACCATAACTATTCCCCACCCAATTGTATTCATGGGTTTTCTGGACTGACAACTGGTGGTACCCACCTTTTTTCAGATCCCGAAATATGCGCCGTTGTCGCATTGACGTGAGCCGCCATGAGCCGCCTTGGATGATCCAGACTAAACTTCTTTTAAATGATCCTTCACTGTATAGTGGCTATGCTTAGATTGTAGATTATCCAACTGTTGGAAATTATCGTGAGATTCTCTAATTGGATAATGATATCAAATAATCTTAGATCATGCTCTCATCTGTTAACCAACCATTCTCCAATTCTGAGAGATGGTTGTTTCTACAAATGGGGGTACCCCCAAATCCATTTCACTAGTTTTGTTCATCAGAAACCATCTAGCGGTTTTGGGGTATGGAAACCCCGCGAAAGCCCCATATACCCTTTGGTTATTTAACATAGCCATGGAAAAGCTCTATAAATGGAGGTTTCTAGCTGGGAAAATCATCCAACAATTAGCCATTCTCCATGGCTATGTTAGTCATAACCAGAGGGTAATAGTGGTGAGATTCTCCAACTTCTGGCTGAGACCAGCATCTACGGTTCAAACACTCCAGTCTTGAAAAGCCAGCGACCCCAGTGACTGCGGCTGGAGCGGGTGGAGATGTCGCAACCCGGGGATAGCATGGGAACATGGGCGTCCTCGTGAAAAATAGAGAACAATGGTGATTTAACGTGCTTTGCTGTAATCATTGAAAATAGATGAACATAGGGATTTACAAATTGTCTAGGTTTGTTTACTTGGTGATTCTTGGCATTTTCCCAGGACTGGGGAATCGATCGGGAATATGGTGATGGTCTTTTTTGGGACCCCGAATCATCAAAATCAAGTTAAGTGGATACAGTGGATCCATGAAAAATCTGCAATATCTTTGGGGTATACTGAAATGAATAGCAAGTAAAGCTTGAAATCCAGCGGGTTGAAGATCCTCACGTTGGCTGGATAAATCCTCCATATACCCTCTGGTCATCCAACATAGCTATGGAGGCCATGGCCCGTTCAGTTCGATGTTTTTTCTATTAAAAATGGTGGTTTTCCATAGGAAACTGTCAGATTACCAGAGGGTCTATTCCATGATATCCCAGTAAATCCTCAATATAATTGATCATTCCATGAAATACCTTCTGGTAAAACTAACATAGATATGGAATGTATGGCCCATTTATAGTTGATTTACCTATTAAAAACGGTGATTTCCCATGAAAATTGCCAGCTCTTAGGACCAGATCCCCTGCCACCGGTGGACAGCGTCTTTTACTTCCGCGTCCTGGGCAAAGCGGAGAAGTACAGCGCCACTGGACTGGAGGAGGGGGGGAGTGTCTTAAAGTGAGAAAAGATATGGAGTTTGTACAAGCATCAATAATGAATATCTATAGTTAATGGATGTTGATCTATGTTAGTGGTATATAATCAACCAATATCAACCATTAATGATGATTACAATCCACAATATATTGGGAATTATAATCCCGTATAATCATTAACCAACACCTGTTTTGACAACTGCTCATATGGAGTTTGTACAAGCAGCATATATAGATCTTCGGCCTGGATCTGCTGAGGGGAATCTATAGGGAAGATGTTTTGCTCTTGGGGCGGTTCCTTCAGAAAATGCAAGTCACTGCACATCCTGCACAGCTGGGTGAACAGTGAAAAGATCACCAGGGACTGAAGCGATTGTCTCGACGCTAAGAAATATGTGCATACTATCTCCATATCATGGCCATTTAATGGCGAAGATGATGACAGACCAATGGATTTAAAGGTACTGTATTTTCAGACAAACCCATATACTGTTTTGCAGGCGATCGCGTCGCTTCTCGTCGCGACTGTTCTCTAGGTCTTCAGCAAGCCGAGCGAAGATAGCAGCTGCATCGGGCAGAAACAGCATGGAGAGGCCGCAGGGCTGAGCAAAAAAACACCTTGCTTTTGGTGGGGATTTCACCACCCAAGATCTTGGATAGACATCATAAATGTTGGAGAACAGTTCATCATCTATAATGGTTGATGGTTAATAATGGATAATGATGATTAAGCATGTTTAAGAATCTTGGGAAAGGTATGTAACCCTGAAAAAGAAGAAAGTCCCCCTATTAACGGAAGTTTATAGCTGTAAATGTGGTGCATAACTATTTATAACTATAGTCTTGGATTTGAGTTGAGGAGAAGGCCACAGCCACAAGAGCCCAGCTGCTGGATGGCCGCAGCATCCATTTTCGAAAAAATTGCACCATTTTCGACGTCGGCAAAGGATTGAAAGGAGGAAGCAGCTCATCGGAAAGCTTGTCGATTTCGAGCTGAAGATGGGGTCAGTGGTCAGAAGCAAAGAGCCTCAAGTTTTGTGCATCCCCTTGGACACGGCACTAGCGTGTCCCATTCGCAGACATTGCAGAAATGGAACATCCAGGGGAATCTATAGTTAAGACCCCTTTAAGCAAATCTAAATTTAATCACCCCAGAAATGGATGTAAAAGCCAACAATAATGGTGGTTTTATTGCCAACCATAGTGGGTTGATTGGCATGTAGTGGGATTTTACCAACATTTTTTTTTGGCATGATCTATCAGCAGAAAATGTAGATACATCAACAGAGAAAAATGGGATATATCTTCCACCAAGATTGGATATCTACCAACCAATTTTCAAGGACTGGATTGGATAAACAATGGAGGGGCAGGCCCCAAAAGAATTGCCGTTCTTCGTTTATGTCATCTATTTACACCCTCCTAAATTTGGGAGTGGAGCCGAAAAATGCAATATTTGGGCGTGCATGCCACTTAGAAAGTGGTGGTTAACACCGTCAGTTATTATATATTGTTTTATAATGGTTGTGATTATCATTTATCATCATTATTATTATTGTCATTATTATTATCATCATTATTATCATTATTATCATTATTATTATCATTATCATTATTACTATTTCTATTTATTATTATCGATTATTACTATTAGCATGATTATCATTATTGCATAATATTGCATAAGATATACCTCAATTCTATGTGGGTTATACCTCACCAAATGGCATGCACCCCCAAGTATCCAGTGGGAAGGGGCTCCCAAGATAGCTCGGTTGACTTACAACTGGAGAGGGTTTAATGGCAGAAATGAATATGGTAAAACAATGCCATAAACCACCTATTTTGGAATGGTTTCTACCACCTATTTATGGTGATGTGGGGGATGGTGTATTATTAGTTTACCCACATTATAGTTAATGGGGTTTGTAGTTTATAGACCAACTTACAACTAGGGGGCCCCGCCTTGTATGAAATGGAATATCAACCAATCCAGCCGAACTTCAACCGGGAAATGGGAAAGCATCGTGCACATACCTATTGTTTTCAGAGAACTCACATAGCTGATTGCTGGTTTCATTTATGTTCTACGGCAAGCTCATGTGTTTGCGGTTCTGGGGGGCAGAAGAAGCGAAAACAAGCAACCAGATCATAGATGCAATATCGTTTTCTTCATCATGATCCCCTTGTTCCAGGAATTTTGGGGGGACAGTTTAACCCCTACATTTGCTGGTAGAAACCATGGTCTCCTGCATTTTTCCCAATCCAGCCTAGTCCATCGACTGCTTCACCTAGTATTACATGGGACATCACGGGACACAACCATGATATTAGATCCTTACATTCAGATTATGAGATTATGGATGGATCAAAAACCACAATCAACCCTTTTGGGGTGCCAATTTTTGGCACCTACGACTTGATGCAAACACCCCTGGATTCCATGGTGCGACTACCAGGTGGTACGAATTGTGGACTTTCAGGGCGCTTGGGTGCGTTTGGCGCCAGACACGGAAGCACAGGCAGGGCCGGGTCCGTAAGTTACAACGCCTTTTCTGCGACTAGTTAAGCGGAATTGATCGCTTTTTTTGCGGGAGTTAACCAATGAAATTGAGGATTGATCCAGATTTCGATGATATTTCTGGACAAATTGATGTTGCGACCTGACGGGGATGCCTGGAATGATGGGAATTGGATTGGGCCAGCCCAAACTGGCCCAACGTTTCAGGTTCGTGAATTATTGCAATTTATCCTGATGTGGTGATGATTTGGATGGAAGATATAATAGTGGCACACTAATTGGTCTTATGCGACTAAAATTGGAACCAAAAAAGCTGAATGGCAGATGGGTTGGTTTCAGCCTGTAATGGACAGTAAATCTCAAGTTGAAAGTGTTTTAAAGCCCCAGCTCTGATCAACTGGTTGGATAGTTTGACAATGTGGACTTCAGCCAATTGCCTCAAGACAAACCATCCAATATGTGGTAAATCATCTCCAGTCAACTTGAGGTGTACCCAGTAGATTGTGTTACCATCTCCAATTGAGCTTCATTCTTGGATATACGGTATAGCTTCATTTGGGATGATTTATGATAGCCCCAAGTCATGGTTCATTGATGGTTTATGGCATTGGCTTTACCACATTGCTTGAATATGTTACAATATGTTTCTCTTTGGATGGGGATATAGATTGCCATATTTATGAAAAATCAGATTAGCCAATAATCAGCTCAACGTCAGATGTTTTGGTATCGAAGATTAGGCAATGATCTGGGTTTGTTGCATCCGGGGCTAGGGGATCTTTTTTGGGAACAGTTTTCATATGTTTCTAATTACCTTCCTGGATCACAAAAGCAAGGTCATGATATATCTACAATAGTCAAGATAGATTTAAGCGATTTAAGCATCAAAAAGATGACTTCACTGGATATTGATAGAAACCCAAGATGAGATTGCTCCCCACCAGCTTCCCATCACAAAACTGTGGCGCCAGGTTGAAGAAAGGTGCCTCGCTGTGTGACGGCATTGGAAGTGGGGACTAACCTTGGGTTTGTTGAGTCGGTGATTCTTTCTTTTCCCAATGGAACATCCACCATTTCTGGAATACGTCGGGAATATTTCTGATTTTTGGGTTGCATTCCTTGAGCAAATCTAAGTAACCACAAAATCATATGTAAATGGTGGATTTGTCCACTGTCATGTTTGATTACCAGATGGCAACACAGTTCGGAACAAATCCATTTGGATGAGCTAAAAGGCCAAAATGGAGGTTTGATCAACAACAATAGGGATATAATTAGGAATGTTTGAGACATATCTGGATAAAATACACTAACCTCACGTCGTGACATCACCGGAATTCGGGTTCGGGGAATCATCCCCAAATGGCCTATATAAAACCGCGATTTCCAGGTCACTGAATTTCCATTATTCAGCAAGATAAATGGAATATCCTTAGACTTGACAGATGTTTATCCGATTCCTGGGTCCTGCACATCCCAGCAACCTTCTTGTTGTGGGCGTGTTCAATCAAAACCTCTGCTTGATGATAGGGAATTTTACTAAGCGATACATTGGGGAGAATCACAATATATCACAATCCTTCTGGGGAATCCCGTTCTCAACCAGTACCCATCGGACCTTTCGGGTTTGACGTGTTGCACTGGCGTTGTCGATGTTTCGTGCGGGGATTCTTCTGCTGATTGATCCATGGGTGTTGACGGGGTCCATCAAAACAGACCCTTTTGGGTCACCCTCTGTTGTTTTTTTCTTCATCGAAGTTTGACCCAAGAAAATGCTGCTGAAGTCCTCCTTGTTTGATAGTTACCCTCCGGTGTCCGAAAAACAAAAAAAGAAAAACGTGGCTCGCGTTCCTAACTGTGCCATCTACTTCGATGATTTTTCCAGCTAGAAACCTGCATTTAAAGGGGATTTTCCAGCTAGCCACCTTTACCAGAGGGTCAAGCATGTTAAATCATCATGTTTCATAGTTGAATCATGTTGAATCCTTCTTGGCTTCTTGAGTCCGTTGTGGTGAAATCTGATCCCCCAGCTGTGCAGCTGTGCTGGCATTGTCGCTTGGGATCAACTGCGGACTCCACGGGCAAAGACCGCTTGGTTCGGTGTGCCTAGATTGCCTACCGCATTCTGACTTTTGATGGTTAGATATCGAGTTTTGATGCTTAGGCCTGGCAAAATAATACTAGATCATATAAAATCAAATAAAAACATCTGTAAATCCCGTGAAAATCCCATATTTTCCCGGTGAAAATTCCCAAACATTTGACATGTTTCTCCGCCAGGTGGGAAGGCTGGATGCTGGCCGAAACCGTCGAGGTGTGGGCATGACGCAATGATGGGAATTGGATTTGGGGAATTCTCCCAATCATTCCATTACCCTCTGGTAAACTAACACAACTATGGAAAATCACTATTTTTGTATGGGAAAATCCACTATTTCTATGGCCATTTTTGATAGCAAACGGTTAGTTTACCAGAGGGTACCCTCTGGTTATGTAACGTAGTGAACTGGAGAATTCCCGCACTCAATGGTGATTTTTTTAGCTGGGAAAATCCTCTAGTTCCATGGGCCGTTTTCAATAGCTATGTTAAATAACTAGAGGGTATATCTGTGTGTATATATATATATATTATATATATATATATGTGTGTGTATCCTTCAGTGAATATATCATAATATCCGTATGATAATAATATGGAATGATGGAATTCTCCCAATCTGGGTATGTGTATGCCCCCGTTTATGGCTACTGACATATGAAAGATATAGATATAGGGGGGTGTCCTAAAATGGGGGATCCCCAAGTCACCATGATCAAATGGCTTGGATGATTTGGGAGTACCCCTCTTTTTGGAAACCTCCATATGTTTCAAGATATGATGTCCATAACCATGTATGTAATGTGTCTATATGTTTACATATTATATTATATATATATCCTTCAGTTGCGGCCTCTTTGGAATTATGATTCGATTCGCGGAATTATCCCAATATAGCCGAACTTTTCAGGTCAGTGAATTATTTTGAAATACCCAGATTTCTGCAATGTGAGGCCCCCTAGATGGCTAAGTTGGTTTATAACTCCAATTTCACTATGGTTTATGATACTTATAACTATACTTAATGGGGTTTATAAACCAACTTATAACTAGGGGGCCTCACATTGTGGACATTTGGACAGTTATGGATTTAATGTGGATATAATGGGAATATGGTGGGAATATAGTTGGAGATGGGGCCGCATGTTGGTGAAACAATCATAAACCATCCCCAATGACTCACCATGTTTATAGGTGGGATGTTTGCCATTCGCAGTCACGGGTGGTTTGTGGCATTGTTTTCCCCACATTACATCTATGTATATACAAGGAGGAGCCCCCAAACGATGGCTAAGTTGACGCAAGGTTCACGGCGCTTCAGGTTGAGAACTCGCGGTTTTTATCGCGGTTGTTCACTGTTGGTGGTGTCCCATAGTTAGTTTAGTTGATTTAGAAGTGGATAAACTGCATGATGGTGCCCCCCAGTTTACTATGACTTGGTTTATAAACCCCACCAACTATAGTTGTATCCACTATGCACTATAGTTCAGCCACTTATATGTCAACTTAGCTATGTTGGGGGCCCCATCCTGTATGGTTATCGTGGATATATCTATGGAATCTAGAGTGAATGAGGTATATAGAATTATAGACCTACTCATTACTGCGGTGGGCCAGCACCTTCATTCATTACCATCGACCCCAATGGCCCACAAGTGAGCATTAAAACAAACCAATTATTCACCAATCATTGTTGCGCATGACCATGTTTGTTGCTAACACCTCTCATCTTTGCGAAAAAATCACTGATATGGGTGTGTCTAGAAATAGGATGTCCCCAAAATCCCATGGTTTAGCATCCTTTGTCCCTGAAAATGTCATAACTGGGGGTATCCAACCCATTTCCAGGCTCCCACATCCTTCAACGAGCATTCAATTGCTGAGGAGACACTTCTGGACGAGATCGATGATCCAGTGGAGCATGAAAAGGCGGGGAAGGGACCAAGGATGGTATGAGAAAGACCGGGAGGATGAGGAAAAAGGGTGATTTTAGTGATGATTCCATAGGAATTTCATGGGTTTTTTTTCAGTAGGGATTTTTCCATTGGATTCTGTGGGATTTCATGGAATAGCCTAGGTGTAGTTATACAAAAAGATATGGAAAAGCCATGGTTTCCCCTTCGGAAAATGATCTGCATTCATGCTGGGTTTTTCACATCTGTTTGTATGTTTACAGGAAGGTACCCTCCGGTAATTCGACAAAGCTATGGAACATGAATCCAAATGACTACTTGATATATAGATCATCTACCAATTAGCAGTGGTCAGTTTCCACAGCTATCTTAAATTACCAGAGAGTATTGGGATGTTTCATATGGTATGTCTGAAAATAGGGGATGATACCCACAAATCACTATATTTTAATAGGGAAGATTATGAGAATCCATTGGAATTGTTTTTTTTCTAAATTTTCAGAGAAATCCATTTAATTCAATCTTTTACCTGTTCGAAATGGTGATTCTCCGCAGCCATTGACTACCGTTGACTACCTGCTTCAGTGTCCTAATGGCTGGTGATTGATGGGTTAACCGGTCTTCCCATCATATGGGATTCCTTTTGAGAGGCATGTAAATCCCTAGGGACTGATGACCATCCAATATGGGCCAATATGGGTATTCCATGGTACATCATCCAACTCTTGATTGGTGTTGATTATGTATCCCATTCTTGGACGTATCGCGCACTTCTTGCGCAACCTCAACACTGCTCTGCCCGTGAAAACAACGATGGACATCTGAGAATGCAATCTCATGTCTCGGATGAGGGATGCTATTGAGGGATGTCAAAAAGCAGCTCAGTATTGGCACATGTTTTTGTCCATGTCTTCTACTGTGGGGTTCAAGTCCTGATTCTAACTGCCCTGGCAATACTCCGTCCCAGATGCTCCGTTTGTTATCCCATCAAGTCATCATGCTGAATGGCTACATCTAACTTGGCCATGGCACATATACTGTACCATCACAATCCATAACAGCCATAACAGTAGCAGGGTTTGATTTCTTGACCCTTTAAAAGGGTCCGCCCAGTTGGATATATATGCCCCATGGTCAGAATCTCATCACATGAGGGGAGGTTGACCCAAGAAAGACAGAAAAACAGTGAGTTTTCCTGTCGTTGATGAGCCAGAAGTTACACTTAAGTATGGTTCATGGATGTTTATGGTAGATCTAACAAACTAGTTCATGGGGGTCATAAAGCACCGTTCACATAACTAGCGGGCACCGTCCTTTAGCAGACTGGTGTGGCATGGCTGGAGCCTTCTTGGAGAAATCCCTGTCCTCATTCCTATGGTCCCAGATGTGATGTCATCCCCTCCACCATGCTGTTTGGGGGTGTTGAATGTGAACGGGCCATGGGTTGATTTTCAGCCGAACTGTTCCACCTTGCCTGAGACGAGTCGCAGAGTTGCCCCAGTCGTCATCGCCAGGAATTCACCAAAGAACTCTTCAGGCACGCGGAAGATCAAATTTCGGTCGCATCCCAGCAAGTCTGAAATAGCCTGATTTGATTCATCGAATATCATTGCAATTATATATGTAATTATATTAATGGCTTAAGAACCACTTGCAATTCCTGGATTCCAAAAGATTCAAGTAGTTGATTCAATCTAGAATCGATGCGAGGTCGGAGGCCATGTTTTTGGGGAGGTTGTGCCCAACTTGGATGCGCGTCCCAGTTGGTAGGTGCTCCAGAAAGATGATCAAGAAGTCCCCCTAAGCGGATTCCGCAATTTACAATTCAACTACAAGCAAAATTTTCAGAGTTTGTCTCAAAATAAGCTTCCCCCAACATTTTCCCTACATTTCCGTCAGGTTTGGGGTGTGCCGGCTCCTTTTCGCACATCTAGTAGCAATCCTGGTCTCGCAAGGCGCGTGTGGAAGATCAACGAACACTTGGTCACAAGGCTTCGAGACAGGCTTGGGCAACATCCACCCGACCCAGCGCCGGAAGGGTCGAACCGACGGGATGGTTGAAAGATGTGAAAGAAAGTTTTGTGGGTTGGGGGGGCTAAATCTTCGACTGATACCCATCATTCTACCATGGTTTAACCCTATTTTTCAATGCCAAGTTGAAGGAGGAATATTAAAATATTATGATCATCAAGCTAAGTCCGGTATAGAATGTCTTTGTTTTTTTCACGATTCTTGGTCACAATTCATGTCCGGCTTGTCTCAGGAGTGAAAAAGCGCTCCAGTGCCCCGAGATTTTCGACCAGGGATCACCGGATGGGGAGAAGAATCAGCGGGGAACACATCTGATCTTTGGATCCAGCTTTGGGAAAGTCTGGAAGATCATTGGGGTATACTGTATACTTATGAATAGAAAGTACATCAAGATTTGAATCCAAGTATATCCGAATTTTCGGATATGAGCATGGTCAATCTGGCTGGTGAATTTCAAAATGTGTTCGACATGTTTTACTTCCATCCCTGAAAAGTCAAGATAATCCCGCATGTTGTCTCGCCCTTGCCGTCTCCCCCCTTATTTGATGCTCATGTATTGGGGGTAAATAAATGTCCATGTTCACATATCCAAATATCACGTTGGATATATTCCCATGACATCCCCCTTTTTCTTACCCAACAGGTTTATATCCTGACCCCAAAAAAATGCTGGATCTCACCTTAGGTACATGAATGCCGGCCGCCTCCCTCCAGGGCCAGGGTGGCACAGAAGATTCAAGTCCAACCCCCTAGACCTGCCGACCCCCAAGAAGAATGTGGTAAACCCAACGCCATTTTTTCCATCCGCGGTTTTGGTGGATGAAATTGGGTATATGGTATGCGGTATTTCCCGTTCTGGCTGGGATTTGGCCATGACCTGGCTGATAGTGTTTAAATGGCATTCGGTATACCACGATTTTGTGTTTTGGGCAAATATCAACGACCAACAACCGCGACGATCTGAACCATCTATGAATGGGGTCACCTTGTGTTAGTGGTGCTGAATCCCCATGGTTTAGACGGCGGAAACGGCGTGAATGGGGCAAGAAAATCATGGACAAAAGATGGAGAATAAGAAGCAAAGATGGGGAGTTCACCAACTAAACTTGGGATTTAGTCAAAAAATGAATATTGTTTATGATTGAACAGCTAACCTGGGAATAGAAGCCAGATCTAGTTGGCCAAGAAATATGGATTGGTCCTTGTGGTGACTGTTGGTGATACCCAAATGACCATTGATATTTATTATATCAATTTATGATATGGGAGGTAACATTTTAGGATCCCATGTCTTGCTGGAAACCCCTTTTGTCGGATTAAAACCTATGATATTTGCCCGAGAATTGGTCTTCCAGCCAAGAAATACTGTTGCATCCTCCACAGCTGATGGGGAAAAAGTAAGATTTCCGGCTAAGAGTCCCATTGAACATATCCATTGAAGCCTGATCATATTTCTTGCGACCCTGACCCATCTCGAAAGCCGTGGTGACCAGAGAAGCAGCATGGCCCAAGGAAGAAAGCGCTCCTTCCGGAGGGAACGCGCTGTGTCAATGCGTTTTGGGGCTTGGAGGCGCTGTGGAAGTATGGCTTGTTGGCTATAGGATACCTCAAAGATCCCATGGTTACCCTCTGGTAATCAAACATGGCAATGGAAAATCCACCATTTTTAGATGATTTTCCCAGCTATAAACCTCCATTTAGTTCGGGGATTTCCCAGCTTGCCACGTTTGATTACCGGAGGGTATATCATCATTTCCCCCACGAACATTGCCATTGTTCAAGGGATCTTCACAATCCAACCCACTTTTTTAGTTGACTTTCTGGCCCGCTGAAGGCCCGACACATCCCATTGGCAGAAGGTGAGGAGTACTGGCCACAGGGTTGTTTGACCTTGTGGGCTCCCCAGTTAAGAGGACAACCTGCAGATTAGGCTGTGCCAAAAAGTGATTTCAATTTGTTTAAAATGATGATAAAGTGCCAAAATGTTGGGGGACAATATTTTAAGACCAACCCATTTTGCAAAGTGTTGATACTGGTTTTTACCTTGGTAAAGGAGAGTCCGTAGAATGGAATTGTTTGCCAAAAATTGACATAGATTGGGGCATATTCTTTATCCTTCTGAAAATCGAGTTGTTTGCAAATGTGGAAGCTTGGGTGGATGTTTTTGTGTGAACTGTCTGATTTTGATGATTTTTTGGGGCGACCCATGTCCTCGACCCATCGATCAACTACTGCTAGTGGAAGAAAATCATATGGAATGGATAAAAATCAGACACCTCCAATAAAAATTGAAAATTGAATACAATTGATTCGAACTTCATGCTCAAAATATCTCAAAATCATTATCCCTTCCATTCGCCACACAAATTTGCATTCTTTGACCCCGGTCGCCACATTGCCACCACTTAGCCCGGCCGCGGTGACCACGCCCGAGGTCCGATGGCTACTTGAAGTCGGGCTGGGAACAACCCTCGGAAGAGGCGCATGGACATGCGATGACTGGGTCGTAGGTCTTCGGATATGTGGCGAATGCACCAACCACTGGCAAGACTAAAATAAGAGCCTTACCCTCTGGTAAACTAACATAGCTATTGAAAATGGCCATTTATAGTGGATTTTCCCATTTAAAATTGTGATTTTCCATAGCTATGTTAGTTCACCAGAGGGTACCCATTTTTTTGTCGCGAAATCATGGAGGAATCCATGGTTTCAAAGTGAAGTTTCTCCGTGGCTTGGGATTCGTCGTCCTCAGCACCAGGGACTGCATCAACAGCGGCGACCGCAGATGCACTTTTAGCGTCCCTTGCGGCACAGCCGCCAGCTGGGTCAGCGACTTATGCCGCGTGTGCGAGTCAAGCGGCCGGAAAAACCTATATGCCCTGGTCGCAAACTTCTACTTCCCACAGGTCATGCAATCCGTGTCCGTCGCAGTGGCTGCTGAACCCCCATTGGTAAATTGGTTATTCAATGGGGATTTAAATGGATTGAAGTCATTGAACCGTGAAACTATAGGGATCTCAAGCTGGTTTAACTTTTGACCTTTAAAACTATGAGGATAACATTGACAAGTAGTGGTCGGTTGATGATCTTTTGGGGGGGTTAGACTACCCTTTATACTTTGTATTTGGGGATTGGGGATTATCATATAATATATCATTGAATCATAATACATCATAATCCAATTTCACAGAGAAATCCGTGTTTAACCAGCCAGTGAAATGATGAGTAAAAGATAAAACTGAATGGTGGTTAGTAAGCGCAATTACACAGGATGAGTGACTGATTAACTGCTTAATCTGGATGAATCCAATCATATAATGGTTAATAAACCACAGTTCCTAGCCACAAAGCCATGGTAATGTTTGGATATGTGGGTGCCGTTTTGACAAGAATGCACGGTAATTACCAGAAAAACCAACCCTTGTGATACCCTCTGGTTATTTAACGTAGCCATGGAAAACCACCATCTTTAAGTTCGGTAAATCACCATGTTTATCATCTATTTCTATGGGCCATCGATACCATGGCAAACTGTTAAATAACCACAGGGTATATCTATGGTCTACTGTCATTTTATGGCCAGATCACAGCGAAGTTTAGTCCCCTTCCATTGCTTCGTTGCTGCTTGGGCAAATCAAAGGCCTCTTGCAATGACCTCACCCTACATAGATGGTAAATGACACTAGGGGCAAACATCCCAAGAAGCTTTGGAAAAGCAATCTATCTCTAGTAGGATTCGACTTTGCAATCTTTTTGTGAGTTGCTATATGGGCAACCATCCCAAAAATTCAAGATCGGACATGTGGTTGGTGCATGTAAAAGTGATTTGTGATTCGCCCAGCCCCTGCGGTAAGCTGCAGGGCCGCAGTGGGCACTGGCGTGTCTTTGCGGCACGACCCTTCGAAGCCAATGAGCTCGTGGAGGCCGCTGCGTTTCTGACGACATCTGAGCCAGTGAGAATACCTTCCGGTAAACTAACATAGCTATGGAAACTGGCCCATCTATAGTTGATTTACCTATTAAAAATGCTGATTCTCCAGTTCGTTATGTAAACGTTTACCGGGGAGTAAGCCTGTTCATCAACTGGGTTTGTCTAGGGGATACCCACAAAGAACCAGTGGAAGGTATGGGACTTTGATTGGGATATGGAGATTGTGGGACTTGTACTACTGATATCTATTGAATCTATTGGGGATCATGATGACCCGAGGGAAACCGTTTTCAACCAACTTGTACAAGGAGATCGGATAGGGGAATTTTTCATGGCTCATTGTGGTATGGCTCAAAATTATTAACCCGATAATTGGTTTGTTTATATTAACTTACCATTAAAAATGACCATTTTTGGTACCATATTTTTGAGCCATTGCCATTTAAGGATATTAGATGATAATTAGAATGGATTACATGGTAAATTGTAGTGGCCAGATATACCACTAGCTTCAAATAATTAGATGTCTTAGTATGTAATAGCAATAGAAGAGATTTTATCCCTGGTATTTATTTAGATAAGGGCAAAAACATCAAATACTAAGGAGATGATTATCTATGGCTAATATCATATCTGGTCCAAATATAGCCGTGATAGATAGGAATATCATGAGATATTTCACCAACAATGTAGGGATTGGGTGTGTCTGAAGATTGGGTACCCCCAAAATTGTACTTGATGGAAAACATATGTAAATGTGGTGATGAAGATAACTCCAATAACTGTTGGGTTTTAGTTAGATGTATTTGATAGCTACGTTGGTTTACAATTTCATCAAGTAATATCCAGTAGTGTTTATGGTAGATATAGCAATAGTTGATGGGGTGTACAAACAATTGTTGACCAAAGATCTACCACTATGGATATACCACTAAGGATATTTATACACCCCATCAACTATTGCTGTGGCACTATGGATATATCACTAAACTATTTCTTTACAAGTTCTAAGTGCCACTATGCCAGTTCAGTGCACTCCAGAGGAAAAAAACCTACCGCCTTCCGCCTATGGGTTGATGCCAAGCTTTTGGGTGTGAATTTGATCTCCAAAACTTTCACCCCTCATTGCTTCCATTAGATGATCCAACATGACAAAACCCTACAATGTCTAAAGTGTCAATTTCCCCGTTTCTGAATGGGCACAGCATGATTGATATTGATTGGGGTACCCCAAAAGAAAAGACGGACAGAGAGCCATGTCGATCGATGGTACAACCATAAATTTACAAAAAGGTTCTGCCCACGAGTTCCCGTGACCAATCTCAAGAGCAATCCATCTGCAGGTTTGCCCTTTGGTGGAGGCAAGGGATACAGTGAACGACCTGTTCCGAGGTTACCACCAGGTGTATCAAGGCAACCTGGCTTCCTAGCCATGGAATTTTGGGGCTAAGTATGGACTCAAAAGATCGGTCAATCTTCCATGTTAAAGGTGTTATTGTACACCATTCCCAATCTCGGGGGTTCAAAACTTTGAGTGAATGAAAAAAAGTAACCTACCATCTGGTTATTTTAACATACGTAGCCATGGAAAATGGTTAATTTTTGATGATTTTCCCATTCAAACCTCCATTTATAGGGGATTCTCCATGGCTACGTTAAATCACCAGATGGTATAAGATTCTTTCTGAAGATTGAGATCTGTGAAAACTCCGTCAACCTTTCACCTTGTAACTTGGTGACTTGCAGGAAGGTGCCAGGTGGACCTGGAAAATAGCCAGGAGGTTTCTCCACTATCAAGCCCATTAAAAAATGGAGGATTTTCAGTTGCCATGTTTGATTTGCCAGGGGATACCAATATGTATGTGATTTTATGTATTGGTATGTATTTATATGTATTTATATGATTTTATATGTATTTACATATGCATGTAAGTGTGTTTATTTTTCTTCTATGATTTTTGCCATTGTCCAAAGTACAAAATGAAATGTGTTGTTTGATTGTTCTTTGGTTGGTTTATTGTGGATATGTAATACTTGCTCAACCTTGGTTAGATACTTTTCTATTTTCTTTTTTTGCTACAAGTGGTTAAAACCTCCTAACCAGCCAAAAATCTGGACTTTGGGGTATCTGGGATTAGCCAGGGATGATGTTCCCCAACACATCTCTAGGACAAGGGCCAAAGGACCAACACCAGCCATGAAATCTGCAGCTTTGAGGTTTCCTAAGTCATGAGGGTTCCCTAGATTTATCCAAGTGTTCGGTTGTTATGGGAAAACCAATGTTTTTTTTGTGGACCTATAGTTTTCGGAAAGCTCCATATCTGGATGTTGCTTGCTGGCGTGTACCCTAAAGCTATATCAGATTTTTGCTTGTGAATCCCATGAACATATCCATCAAGCATATCTTCAGGACATTCCCAATTAAACACATGTTGGTTGCGTATACTCCCTCCATTACATTCCCCTTTTTTCACCCATCAACAGGTTGATCTTCACAGAGAAATCAGCCATGGAATCCCCTTTTGGTGGCTACAAGGTGGACCTGGAGACATGCATCGCCTGCTTTCAGCTCCGGATGAATGTGGTTGAAACTCCTGCGGATGAGGACTCGGTGAATGAGAGATAAGTATGTGACATGTATGGGGAAATGATTGGGATACACATTGGAATATGTGTACCCTCTGTTCATGTGACGTAGTTATGCAAAACCAACTAATTTTTGATAGGTAAATCAGGATAATTCATCCATAAATGGGCCATTGTTCATAGCCTTGTTAAGTAACTGAACGGTTTATCATAGGTCTATCATAGGTCTATCATAGGATTGTGTTATTCATGGTGCTGTTGATGGGTCAAATGGATCCTGGATGGGGCGAGGATGATTTTCCAGCCAGCCATGTGGCTGATTGCCGGAGGATGCATGCAATATTTGATAATTGATTGGTCAATCATGATTGATTCCAAGTGTGCACGAGAAATTGTGAAGTCTGAGTTGATCAGGAGCGGTCTTCAACACATGGCCTGAACAGTAAGATCAAAGTTTCAACGGATTGATTGGTCTATGAGAAAATCTACCGGAAACCCTTCATTTGTCACTGCAAATGTGGGGTTTCCGAGTTTTTTCCCGCGGATTTTCTGTATTTGTCTGTGGGAAAGTGATGGCAGGATGCTGTCTACACAGGCAAGACTGGAAAGGTCAAGTCCTATGATCCCCAGCTGCAAGAAGAAAATACGAACGGGAAAGTGACATACTGAGAAAAAAAGGGTTTCTCTGAAAATGTTGGGGACCTCTAAATCCATTGGTTCACCATCATTTTCTCTGTTCAATGGCTATTTCATTGTGGGTACCCTCTGTTAAACTAACAGAACTAGAGGAAATCACCATTTTTTATGGGAAAATCCACTACTTCTATGGCCATTTTCAATAGCTATGTTAGTTTACCAGAGGGTATACCTCATTTTCAGACAGACCCATTTGTGGAGATACGTCGCGTGCCTGCTCCATGGATTCCTAGAGCCATCGGTCGTCACCAGATTTTTGTGGATGAGAAATACACAGAGCCAACATGTTGGTTTATAAACCCCATTAAGTATAGTTATAAGTATCATAAACCATAGTTATTGGAGTTATAAACCAACTTGGCTATCTAGGGGGCCCCACATTGTAGTTGATTTTCCCATTAAAGATGGTGATGTTCCATAGTTATGTTAGTTCACCAGAGATGAATCTGTGGGTTTGTCTGAAAATTTCGTGGAAAACCCCATGGAGTACCTAATGGTTTTGCTGATCATTATCCCAACAATAACTGGCTATTTCATCTTTGCTGGGACATCCAAATTGGCGCAGCATATTGGAGTTGCAACCAGATCCCCTGAGTTCTCCAGGGAGGAACTCCTACGGATGTTAGAACTAGCTGGGCAACCTTGGGTAGTCAGGTACAACCCAATCCTGGGCTATAGATGGGGCTTTACTGGGTAGATGAATGTTTTTTTGTTGCAGGATGTCTAAGATTGGCAACGCTAAGAATATCTTTTGTGGAATTGCTTCACCGGTGCAAATCATTTGAAAGGTCCCTGAACTTTGGACTTGATCAGGTTTCCCTATGTACAGAACTAGATCACAACTACGACATGTTTTCGTTAATCAAGTCATAAAAAGACGATTCTATATATATATATGTATATATATATATAGAGATACATACATATCAGGAAAAAAAAATGTCATATATATCATTATAAATCTCTACATATCGGTCGCTCGAAAACTGAGCCCTTTTGTGTTGGTCCGAACATTCCATGTTTGTTGCATAAAATGTTCGTTCGATCCGGCTACGCCTTGGTTGCGTTGCTGGTAAGGACGGTTATCTGAGCCATTCGTTCCATAGCCTGGTTGATTATTTAACTATGATGGTTGAACGAATGGCTTGAAAAATCTATCGGGGTTTAACTATCATAGATGATTTTACTATGATAGATCTTGGGAGTTGTGATGGTTTACGAGGGTTTGACCATGATAGCTATGGGGATGTCATTGATAAATGACGGTTGATTGCTTAATTTGTTGTGACTTATACTACCTACTTTATTGGGAGTATTACAATCCATAGTAAACCTCTCAACCAACCAGTATAGTGGGATGGGATAGAGGTATTCATCAATGGCGAATTTGTTGGCTATAGCGGGAAGCTACGACACCCAACTTGAGTCTTTGCAGCGTACATGTCACTAGCCATGACATCCCATATTTCTTCAACACACTTACACACTTATTTCCACATTTGGTACGTGTTTCTTTTGTACCCAAAGACCGCATACCCTGGAAACGTTTCCGGTTTGTTTTTGAAGTGTGGCTGTCCATCCCTCAATGCAATGACTAGTGCTTAATCAAAGATAAGAAACACAATCTAAAGATCTACAGGATGGGGCCCCATAGTTAGCTAAGTTGACATAATATCATAAGTGGCTGAATTCTATGGTTTATGGTAGATATATGTCGACATAACGAAGATAGGCTACCCCTAAAATCGGTTCATTATCATTTACCCTTTTATTATGTCATTCTTTGTGCATCTGGTCCCGCGTTTTCTGACAGGCAAAAGAAAAGATGTTGCCATCAATTGTACCCAATACAATTTTCCACAAAACTGGGTACATCACTGGATTGGTTTAAGGGAAAAATTACAGGAACCCTCTATATTTCATGGGAAAATCCATGGTTTCCTGTAAATTTACCCATTAACCAATCCATTGATACAACTATGTACAATTCACTATGTACTCATTTTAGGGTCCTGAGTTTCCCATAGCCCAGGTGCCCTTGGGCTATGGCATGCTCTATCAACAGTCCATTGAGTTGCCCGACGTCGCAAACTCAGCAGGAAAATCCTCAATTTCGTTCGATGATATCCTCATCCAAAAACTGAATTTTGGTTGATTTCCCAGCTAGCCATGTTTGGTTCCCGAAGTATATTTGTAGTTACACATTGGTTTATTCTCCATCTATATACCTATGGTTATAATACCCATAAACCATAGAATTCACCTAGTGAACCGAGTACCACCTTGGAAAACGAGCTATTCTGAGGTTCAAATCAACTGGACGCCGGTCACGAATTTCAACTGCAAATTCATCCCCGTTGGCAAGTCTTTGCCCTCAGATTCTGGGGCAATCTGGGCATTACCCTCTGGTAAACTAACATAGCTATGGAAAATCACCATTTCTAATGGGAAAATCCACTATAAATGGCCATTTTTAATAGCTATGTTAGTTTACGAGAGGGTATTGTCCCAGTTGGGCTGGGAAAGTTTGGGACAACACCCATTTTGGCAGCTGACAACACATTGCTATGGTGTCCAGCTAAAAATTCAGCTAAAATTTCAGCTGGAATTGTAAACTTTGTGGATCATTGGACATCAGTCCGTAGAAGTGGTTTCATGGAAAAATGTTGCAGGACCCTCCTTGATCTGCATGGCCAAAACATCAAAAATCCTTCAGGTTTTACCTTATGGAGGTCCCCGAAAAGATCGGACCATGAACTTCGAGGATGTGATTGTGGATTGTTCTCGCCATATGATGCCATATGGAGGTTTCCTAAAGTGCGGGTACCCCTAAATCATCCTTTTTAGTAGGATTTTCCAATTTGAACCATCCATTTTTGGGTACCCCAATTTTAGGAAACCCCCATATAATTTCCAGTGTTCAAACTTTACTACTTGGGGTGTGCCATTGATAGCAGCCAGTGAATAAAATTCCACTGTTTGATGTCCACCATGCAATCCAGCGCCCATCTGAGTCACATGTACATCTATGCCACCCGAAGAATTCAGGCCTGGGGTTGAATGGGTTAGCTGTGTGCCGTGCTGGAATCTGGCGTATACCTGTGTTGTGGGATTGTCAATCTACCCAACTATGCACGAAGTACTATATAGCATCATATTTAGCAACCCGCAAAGAAGATAGAGAGGTAAGATCTTACTAAAAAGCTGCTTGTTTGTAACTTCTTTGTCTTGTCTTGGGGTTGCCCAACACCGATGTTTCCATTGGTTATATCATCCTGGTCTCATGAAACCAGAACTGATGGGCTTAAATCCACCATTTTTAGACACGGCCACATGGTTTGATCCTGATGACTTCCCAACCATCTGATGGTCAATCAACAGCCAAAGCTGTGTGGCTTTTGGCCACACAGTCATGGCTCCTGATGCAAGGCTGATGAAGAACTGATATTGGAGCTACTTGGCCAAGTTCAAAGGGGATTCAAGAGGCTGGAAGCAAAGAGCCATGTCATGATATCATATTTCCTATGATATTGGTATGGAATACAATGATACCGTATATGCATATATAGTACATGGTACCATATTGATATCAATCACAATATAGTCCCATGATCTCTCCTTAGTTACATCCCATTATATCCCAAAATAAGTGCAGAAATGCGCTGCTTAAAGATGCGATATAACGTTTTTTTCACGGTGGATATAATGGGGTTTGATTGATGGATCCACGGATATGAATGCAGCTGAGAAGGATATGGTGAAGATCTAAAAATGGAATCAAAAATGGGATCGGTTTTTGGCTCGAAGATTGGCATCAATTGGGGGCGTCTCAAAATTTAGGATCCCAAAATCCATAAGAATTGCCATGATGTTACTTCTGAAAACTTTCATAGAATTGAGGTATGTTCTCATTTTGAGACTAACCCACATGGGCTTGGAAGAGGATTTTCCCCGGGAAAAAAACATATGTTGGGGTTCCATGGTGAAAATCTGGTGAAGTGGGAAGTAATAGAGGGCACAACCTCGATGATTCTCGCTTTCATCAGAGATGACAAGCTACAAGAGCTATGTCCAGAGGGTGAGAGATTTTTTCATGCCAGGATGATCGGTTGATCATTCTGCTTCTTTTCCAGATTTGGGCTGTTTTTAGGGGTTCCATAATCCATTTTTGGTATGTTGATGATTCCGTTTTTGGGTACCCCGCCTTTTGGACAAGAGCATAGAGGTTCCATTGCAGCCTTCCGTGCCGGTGAGTGGGATGAAGATCCCCAATTCGACCGGTCATTGGGCGCAGAAATTGGGATATCCCAAAACTCGTGGTTTACCCTCTGGTAAACCAACATAACTATGGAAAATCACCATTTTTAATGGGAAAATCCACTATTTCTATGGCCATTTTCAATAGCTATGTTAAATTACCAGAGGTTTTTTCCTGGGTTTGTTGAAGGTGACTTTGATTTTCTCAATGGAAAGTCCACTGGAAATGGGGAATCTACAGGGAATATGTTTGTTTGGGGCGGACTCCATAAGCAAATCCAAGTTTCCCGCACATGACCAAATTTAGATGATTTTCTGGTCCCCATTTTGAGATACAATGAATTGGCGCTCATACCTGCATCTCGGGTTCAACCACACCTCTATGACCATTTCACACCCTCAGCCGGCTTGTGCCAAAAAAGGACGTGTATGGTTTTTGTTTACAGCTATATGGAGGTTTCCTAAAATGGGGGGGTACCTCAAATCATCCAAGTCATTAGACCATTTAAGTACTGAAAGCAATGATTTTGGGGATGCCCCATTTTAAGAAACCCACATGTGATCTTCATGTTTGTACTTCTATTTATCGAATCTTATTTGTCGCATCTTTATTTTTTTTGTTGGAAGAATTCCATTGGATCCAGCTAGTACATGCTAGTACCACTTGTTCTCAGCTGTATAGCTTTTATTACACAATTGGTATACCATTTGGTAATATGTCACATGGCTTGCTGGAACATCCCCCATCTAAGCGAGGGATTTTCCAGCCATGAGGCATCTGCCAAATCTCAGGAGTGATACACCTAGTCCAAGCACAGGATTGGTGGTGTTCAGTGATGTGAACGTTGGTTTATAAAGCCCATTAAACCATAAACCATATAATATATGTACACTAACATCTAGCTACATATCATCTACATAAGTTCTATGTTAGTTCGTTGTATCTACATATATCTACCATAAACCATAGTTCATTCAGCCACTGAAAGATGTCAACTGAACGCTATCTTTGGTGGGGCCCAAGGTACAAGCGGAACTTTCGCACTGAAGAGGTTCGCAAACGGACCGTGCCGGTTTTTTATCGAGTGCTTTCTTTGCAAGCGCAATGACTAATGGTTCAATGTGGTTCAATCATCTATGGTTGATAATGCTTAAGAATTGTTAATAATGGTTAGGAATAATCTATGGTTGAATATGGTTCAATATGGTTGATAATGGTTCAATCATAATGGATAATGATGACTAAGACTGGTGAATAATCTGGGATTTCGCGGTTTTTGTGGCTCGATGTTGGCATTTTGGCATTTTCCCAAGGGGAGATCTACCAAAAAAACTGACGGGAATGTGTGGGGAATATGAACCTCGGCTCTTCAACTTTCTTGCCGAAAGATAAGCAAACAGATTTAAATATCGTTCAAGGTTTATCATCGATTAGATTTCCTGGGTGATTGTCGAAGGATTGAAGCCACAATTGCAGTTTCTTCTGATAGGGCAACCCGAAGGCTGATCTTATTCACCTTCCCGGAATCCACAGGGTGAAAGAATCTATGACGATCACCGTAAGTAAGTTGGCAATATGCGAAGGCAATTCCAAGTTCAGCTCGGCTTTTTGCGGATTCTGTATTTGCCTCTGGTAATCTAACGTAGCGAACTGGAAAATCACTATGTTTAATAGGTAAATAAATGTAAATAATGATAAATGATCTATATTTGGGCCATTTTCCATAGCTATGTTAAATGACCAGAGGGTATCACATACGTTTGATGTTGAGGCTATAAGCACTTGGTTATATGGCCGTTGACAGCGCGCCAGGGTGAAGCCATCAATTTCGAGGGCTTTACGCCATACTGGTGCGCTTCACCGGGCCCAAGATTCAGTGGATGGATTTCCTGGACATTTATCCCGGAAAACCAGGTGTCTTTAGTGACTTTTGTCATCATAGGGTAGATTGATGGGATTTATTTTTTCCAGCAGTCCCGTTTGTAAAGTCTAAATTTTCACAAGGGGGTTCAGAGTGCCCGTATGCCCTCGAAGTTTCAGAAACAGCAGATGTGTTCCCAAGCTCCTGTCGATTTGATGTTCATTGTCCTCCCAGAGGGTTGGTGGATGTTGCAAAAGCTTGAGACCTGCGATAAGCGAGGTGATATTTGGGTGTGTCTGAAAATTGGGTATACAACTGGCTATTCTAATAGGGAACATGAAATTCAGCTAGTGAATTTGGGGATACACTATTTTTAGACAAACCCATTTGTGAAAAGTGAGCCATCCCAGAATGTCCTCTCAATTCCTGTTCTTCATAAACAAGTTGTTCAAAGGTTTGTCGCAGCGACTTTGCCTTTTCTTATCAACACAAATGAAGATGAGTTGCATTAAGATGTGTTGGATATCCTTGACGGACAACAAGATTCTGAAGCTTGAGAGAGGCATGCTATTTTCATTATCTCATTTGAGTATCAAGCATTGAATTCCTGAAAGGATGAAGCCGTTCAGAAAAGTTGGGGGTTCTAATTTCCACGAAAGGTGGTCTACAGGCTCTGTCTTTTGTCCATTCGAAAAACTGTCGCACTGAGATGGAATGGGTAGTCCATCAGGAACACTTCAGCTCCTCTCTGGAGATGGCATGGATCCAAACCCTGGCACGCAAACTTGCCAAGCATCAAAAGATTTGGTGAGTGTGACTATTCCAACATGTTTGTTTCCCTAGGAATAGGGGTTTGCGTCTAGGAAGGGTTGAACTTCCTCCGTTTGTTTGGTCGCCCCAAGGTATTGGTGTCAATGCAGATCCCCTTCTGTCTTGAAACCATATGGGGGGTTCTTAAAATGGGGGATCAGTCGTCACCATGGGTTAACCTATACTAAAATGGTCATCCATGACTGGATGATTTGGGGCTACTCCCATGACTTAGGAAACCTCCACATGATCTCACTAGAACGTTGGACAGGTGCCGGCAAGAGCAACCAGATGCCTTTCGCAAGGCTCAGCCCCCCCGTTGCTCTGTGGCGGTGGTGCCCCATGGTAAACTAACTGACATGAGCCACGTTTGATTACCAGAGGGGTTATAAATTTTATGAAGGATTATACAAAATATTACAAAATATTATCATATGATTTACCTTGCCATTGCCTTGCTCCCAATTCTTCCTATGAATTGCCTACCCCAGCTGCATCTCATCCCGCGCCACGGAGGCACTGGTGGCACCCTGCGGCCCACGCAAGGTGCGACCCATCCCCGGCTGTGTGAAGTTTGGAAAGTCGGCGGCCCAGTGAAGCTTGGAAGTTCGCCTCCGGTGTCATCGATATGATGGGAATATCATGGGGATATTCAGAGAATATAAAAGGAATATCGATTTCTTGGATTTATATGTGTTAATGGTGATTGATTAGATATATATATATATATACATGTATCTATATAACCAACAAGTAGGGAATAATGTATAGAGGTTTAAACCATCGGAATATGGGGATATAATAAGGATATAGTCGGGATAGAATCACAAAAATCATGGGAATTCATGGGGTTCACCAACTGGAATTTTGAAGAGGGGATATGATGAGGAATTCTTCCAATGTATGGGAGTATTAGCTCATACAATGTGGGGCCCCCTAGATGGCCAAGTTGGTTTATAACTCCAATAACTATGGTTTATGATACTTATAACTCACTATACTTAATGGGGTTTATAAACCAACTTATAACTAGGGGGCCTCACATTGTACAAAGTCTGAATATGGGGGGTTTTTCACTTATGGCACCCAAAATTCCCAGGAGCCAGTAGGATCCATTCACCGGTAAACCTTGGGCAGTTGAGTATGTTCATCTGTTGCAATCAATGGTAATTTAAAAAAAAAAAAAAACATACTAAAGTTTCAGTTGGATCATGGCAATTGTTGCTTGAAATGGCTGTTTAGTATGCTAATTTGCTATAAATGGAAATATACTAACTAGCCAGAGTTTCATTGTTTGCATCTGAGATCGACCATGCTTTGGCCTCTGAGGTCGCAATTGCATGGCCGCGGTGTGTTTGCTGATGCAAACTTCAAGCGTGGCGAGGTTGTTGAGTGCGGGACTCAGGAATTGCACATTGGATCCACAAAGAGTGACCATGTGTGGTTAGCTGTGACTCACAGCTGTGCTGCCGTTCTTTGGGGAGCCACTGGAAATCACATTCTCCGCCCAGGGTGTGTCCTTGCCTTATCCTCGACACCAATGGGGCGGATTGCATGCAGGACGGGAAGTTAAGGAACTCATGAGTTGGGTTTGACAATACCTTTTTTTTAAGGTCTTGGTGTTGGTCAATTCCCATTTTAGTGGCAAGACCACCATTTTTCAGGGTTGCTCCAATCTATGAGAGGTACATGAGAGCCACAAGGGAAAATTCGTTGATCACCTCTGGCCTCTCTATCTAGCCAGTTTCTCCCCCTTGTGTTTGGTCATCCATCGGACATGTTCTTGGTGGTTTGTAAAACCTTCTTGGGATTTCTTGGGTCGGCAAAGGGATTCCCCCTGAGTCATAGAGTTTACCTGTGTGGTCCGTGACGTCAGATTTTGCCTTGTTCTGAGTTGACATGGTATCCAAAAGTTCATGACTTCCTGCTTGGGGGTGCAGTTGCAGAATTCGAAATCCATTGGTACTGTCAACCTTGGATTGCTGACAGATCATGATCAGAGTGCTCCGCGCCAAAAAGTGATCATTGGAGCTTAAAATGAGTTGCACGCCAACAGCACTGCTGTCAACATAATTCAGGGTTGCCAGTACCCATACTTGGAATACAATGTTGTTTTGCATTCTTGGGTCCCGGAGTGATGACCCCTTTCAAAAGGGGGCAGGCAATCCAAACCACCAACCGTTCTGGTGGGTTTCAATTTGTTCGTTTGGAAATCAGTTCCATGGCTAGCTGGAAAATTAGCCATAGTTCGATGATTTTTGCTATCCACTCCAAAAACCCTTCGGGGATAGCGGCCCGCCATGGGGTGATGACCCCGGAATGACGGGGTGGCCATGGGGGCATTCATCAAGAATTGGGGACGAATCTGATCACCAGGCTTACCTTTCCCATGATCATTCGTGGGAATCAGGATCATTGCTTCCAGATCAACGAAGTGAAGCTGGATGTGGAAGGCCAACTTTAAGAAGGGCCAAAGGGAAAAGGTCGTCACCGGGAATTGACTGGTCTGTGCAACTGTGTAAATCCGTACTACTAGAATCTATTAGATAGATATATCATGTATGCAGAAAATGTAAAGGGATGTAATGTAGAGAGTGATGAGATGTATGTAATATGATGACAGAACGACGTAATGTTTATATGTATATACACATGTATATGGCCATTCTTTAGTTCCTGTGCCACGGCGTGTTTCACAAATAGGCATATGCAATCATATGCACTTTTTGGAAGAGGTATTCAGGCTTAGCCGCTTGGGTTTAGCTTTAGGGGTTGAGGCTGGTGGGGGGTGGAGCGGTGTACGCTGCTGTTGTGTGGTCCATCATAGTATTGATACCGTTTGAACATGTTTCGAAATGTGGTATACCCAAATCGTAAAATATCAAGTGTGGGAGATCCCCAATTTTTCTCACAGACCCATATCCCTTTACTTAAAAAAAGTTGGTGATTTTACCATTACCCTCCGGTAAACTAACATAACTATGGAAAATCACCATTTTTCATGGGAAAATCCACTATTTCTATGGCCATTTTCAATAGCCATGTTAGTTCACCAGAGGGTACATCCCATAAGGCTACCCCATTTTCAGGACACCCCCACCATCCGGGTGGCTCGCCCGCAGCGATGTCACGAGGCAAAAGCGTGGTAAAGCGACAGTCACGCTACGTGCTGCCCTGTGGTTGCTCGGAGAGCCACAGAACCAGTACAATCTGGAGAATCTCCCATATGGGAATGGGTGAAAACCTATTATTATCCATTTTAATGGGATGAACATCCATGAATCCCAGCTATTTTGATGTTCACTAGGTGCCAGGGTTTTGACTTATAGCCATATATACAATATACCCTCTGGTTCTTTAACATAGCCATGGAAAACCACCATCTTCAATAGGGAAATCACCATAAATCATCTATAAATGGGCCATTTTCCATGGCTATGTTAAATAACCACAGGGTACTATATATATATATATACATATACCATATAGATTTGTATAACCAGCCACACACTTAGATGCTCTTTTTCTTGGATCCTTTTTGAGAAAGGGTGAACATCCAAGCAACGTTTTCAATGAAGCAGGGCATCAAAGCAGCAAGGATTGCTTGGCAGGGTCGCTTTCACTAAACATTAAAAAAAAAAATGGAGGCGCAAGCAGCTACACTGGGGAATCCTTATCAAAAGCCCTGGATAAACAATTCCAAAAGGAAGGGTTCTTCATACTCCGCCCTAATTGCAAGAAGAAACCCGGTAAACTAACATAACTATGGAAAATCACCATTTTTAATGGGAAAATCCACTATAAATGGCCATTTTCAATAGCTATGTTAGTTTACCAGAGGGTACCCAAGCCATTTTCTTCATTTCTAGCGGGTTACTCAATGTCGGAAGGGATCGATGTTCCATTCGATGGAGAATCCCCACGTATGTCAATGTGTTTCCCAGCTAGAAACCTCCATTTATAGGTGATGTTCCTACAATGTTACCATTATTTTTGCATGAAACCATGGTTTATGGCATTTATAGCCATAGCACATCTGACTTAATCTCCAAATGTTACGACTTTTTTGGGCTCAGGTTATGGTGGCATGTACAACCACTTGGAAAGAGGTCAAGGCCTGCACTTTTTGAGGAAAAGGGCAGAGATTTCAACAAAAAAAAATTAACCACTGGGAAATTAACATAGCCATGATAACGATGGCCCATTTAGTTCAATGATTTCCCTATGAAAAATCATGATTTTCCATGGCTAAGTTAAACTACCGCGGGATAACCACTGATGATGCCTAGTTGAAGAATCACGGTTTTTCTTGGCCATGTCTGATATAAATTCTAACGTGGGTATCAATCTTTTCTGATGATTTAATACCCACTCTGAAATTACTGCAATTTGTAGCAGAAGTTCTTTGAAGTTTGATAGCCACAAAGAGTTATAATCCTTTTGCAGATCTTAGATTCAAGAGCTGGAAAGCTGCCTGTTGCCTGGCCACTCTATCCAGGAGAAAATGTGCAGTGGTTCTACGTGCAGAGCCCGGAATGCTCTGTGCTGCAGAGTTGGAGCGATTCATCGATGGTTGGTGTTTGTTGGTCGACAGGTTGCTCATGTACCAACCAGTGTTGCAATATCAGCTAAAGACGTGTTGACAAAGAAGCGTTGCTCATTACTGATTTACCCTAGGATAAACTGATATAGATGTGGAAACACACCATTTTAGATCAGTTTCCTATTGAAACCACAGGTTTTCCACATCTATGTTGGTTGACCTGGGGGTAATCCCTTGTGGATTGATGGTGGTTTTCATCAATTCTAGTGCCTGGCCCGACCAAGGATGAAACTACTCAGTGTTGCATTTGGGTGGCACATCCAAAGGACGCGATGTGGCATGATGTGGCTCTTCCAAAGCTGAAACCTGTCAGGTTTTTCAGGATCATGTGAAAACAGAAGCATGCTGGTGCAGTAATGTGCGGTAAACCCTAAACCATCAACCATCCGCAAGTCATCACCATAAATTGATGGGTGGGATTTCAACCATCCCCAGTCATGGTAGTTGTTTATGGCAGCCAGGGTTTCCCACATCACACATCTTTGGGAAACTGATTGGGGAATCCCCTTTCTGCAACATCTCTTCCAAGTCGAAGCCATGTTCGACCTCAAGCCCAGCTGCACAGCTTGAAATTCAACGTCTCTTAAAGTTCAACTGGACTTTGCCTTGCATGTTCCATCCTTTGTGTGGTTGTACCATTGAAAAAACTGGACATGAATCCACTATTGTTTTTTTTAATATATAGAATATATATATATATATTTATATATGTGCTTTGTATATACATTCATATACATCCACTATGAATCCCATTAATCTATTAGATCCCCATCTTGCAATGTACCCATTGCAAGGAGGGAGTGGACCAGATCCAGCGTAACGAAGAGCTTTGCTTTGACTATGGGGAGGCGATGAGACCCATTGCCCTGGGAAGTGGGTAAATTTGGGTGAAGGGTTTGTTGATAGATTTGAAGGGTTGATGATGTTGAGCCATTTCATACGGATCTTCTCTTCTGGAGCAAGGATGTGTTCTAGAACCAGAATATTTGTTGCTTATGTTGAAATGATTATATGTTGAAAATTCTTTCGTTGAGCATTTTAATAAATCATAGTATGGTACGTTTATGTGTTTTGCAACTTTTCTGGAGATGTGAGTATCAACCGCTCAGCCGCCATAAACCTGTCTATGACGCTATGGATTTCCCACAAACCTGTTTTTTTTTATGGGATTTCATGGAGTTTCATGGGATATTAATGAGGTATTAATGGGAAAATCATCGATAAATGGAGAAAAAAAAATGAAAAGATATTGGGGAAAAACATTGAACTAAATGTGTGATGGACTAGTCCACTACAGTGACGAAAAAATCCGAGATTTGCTGAGTTGGTGATTTTTGGGCATTGTCCAAATGGGAAATGCGCTGCAACTGGGGAATCTTTCTTGGCAATATGGTTTGTTTTTTAGGGGTTGCTGGATCGCAAATCCAGGTCCCAGGTAAAACCGAATGACTCTCCATTTCATGAACTTAAGTTTGGGCAGTGCTTCGTGTGGCAGGAACAAAAAAAGGGGATCTTTTCTGTCCCATTTAACGCCATGAAAGCAGATTGTTGCGTGATGGGGTTCACCATTTTGTGAATGGATGATACATCCAATCTTTCTTGGACCGCCACTATGTCTCCATTTTTGCAGATAGCCGCGGTTCATCCCAGGCATATTGGGAAGCTCCGCGACGTGTTCAACGTCCAAAGGCATTGGGGATGCCAGCAACTTACAACAGGAATGTACCAGAGGGGAAACTAACATAGATGTATAAAACCCATGGTTGCCCCAGGATTTTTTTTCTACAAAGGGTCAATGTTCCATATCTATTTTAGTTTACGCTAGGGTAGCTGATGTACCCGGGAAAAGTGGCAGATACAACGAACAATACATTTGACATAGTGATTCAACCTGCATTTTGATGGGATGTTACCAGCATTTCTAGGGTGGTGCATGCAACCAGAAAAACTTAAACTATTTGACCAATTGTTTTTTAACATGTTATTGAAAAATGTCATGACTGAGAAAATGATCCCCATTTGGCAAGACGCGTAGTGTGCAGTAGCCATGGTCATTTGCTGATTGAATGACGGACGGGCAGTGTGATTTGCCGTTGGTCCTTTGTTTTTTTTTAGCATTGAACTACCCTCTGGTAAACAGCCACATAACTATGGAAAATCACCATGCTATTAATGGGAAAATCCACTATTTCTATGGTCATTTTCCATAGCAAACTGTTAAATTACCAGAGGGTATGTCTTATTTTGACTCGCTACGAGTGGGAAAAATTGCCAAACGACCTGCAGAATTTTGATGGCTTGAAAACGCCAGCGACCTCTCAGAGTGTTGGCATCCACTAATGATAGGTGCTTTTCCAGGCACCCTGATGTTGAGTTTTCAGGATTTGGGGTCTCGAATCAGGATCCTTTCATATTCTTTCGTTGTTTGATCAGGAGGATCATTTGGTGGCTTCTATTGTCAACATAGTAAGCATCTACCAAGGGAGCATAGCAATTCGGGTTTTCGGATGATCTGAGACAATGGAGCTTTGAAGAAACACCTGCAATTCGGTTCTGATTCTGCAAACTGTGAAGACTCACAGTATTTTTTGACATAGCTATAGATAACGGCCCGTTTCGTTGGATTGCATTGATCAACAGCTCCTTTAAAGTAGTGAGTTTCACAGCTTTGTTGAATTAGCACAGGGAGTCACAAGTCCAGGATCTATTGATATCCAATCTTCGCCACTCGCAAGGCAAGGGTAGCTGAAGCAGGGGCTTAGATCTTCCGATCGCTGAGTCAGCCGCTGGTGTTGTGCCATTCGGAACAAAAAGCGAATGGTATGCCTTGGATTTGCTGAAGATAATTTAGAATGCTTATATAATATATGGGTATGGCTCAAAATTATTAACCCTATAATTGGTTGGTTTATGTTAACCTACCATTAAAAATGACCATTTTTGGTACCATAATTTTGAGCCATAGCCATGTAATACATGTTAATACTCTGCTAATAATCTTGGATTTGCTGAAAATCTCCGAACTGAATGAAGGTTTAGAACTGGGAAAATCATCGAACTAAAAATTTGCTGAGTCGTGAGGCCCCCAAACGTTATAAGTTGGTTTATAAACCCCATTAAGTATAGTTATTTGCGTATCATAAACCATAGTTATTGGAGTTATTTGCACCAACTTCGCTATCGTTTGGGGGCCTCACATTGTAGGGGATTTTTTTTTGTGTGGTTCCTTAAGAAATCCAAGGTGACATGATCAGAATGGTATGGTAATGGTATGGAATTAAAAAAAATGAGTGCTCTTCCATCAAACTGTAGATTGGCAAACTAATTATTTGATTGGATACCCTCTGGTAAACTAACATAGCTATTGAAAATTGCCATAATTCATAGTTGACGTTCCCATTAAAAGTTGTTATTTTCCATACTTATGTTAGTTTACCAGAGGGTATGGATCATGATCAAAACCTATTGTACCATATTGTACCACAGTTTCCCAGGATGGAACCACGATGAACCCCCCTTAAAATCCCAGCTATGTTGGTTCAGAAGTGGGGCAATGCTTCACCATAGTTGTAGGGGACATCTCCTAACTGACAAAGGGGTTGAAATCCCAGACTTATACCCATTTTTCATCATTTTTCACCCCTGTACCCGCAAGTACCACCATTCAGCCATTTATATCATTTCTGTCCATTCTATTCTCATTCATTCCCACCTAAAATTACCAAAAATTGTTGGTTTATGGTATATCCCCATAATTTTTGTGGATGCCAAGACGTCATCAAATCTTCAGAAAGTTCCTGTTTCGCCCGGCACCAGCGGTGGCTGCGGCCCAGTCTTCCTGCCCAAAAAGCCCGACCTCCGACGGATCTGATGATCTGGATCTGTCCTGCTGCGGTAGCTGTTTGTTGTAAGGGAAAATCTACAGGACACCATGGATTTTCCCATGAAATATAGGGGTTTCCTGTATATTTTCCCATAAACCAATCCAATGACATCCATTTTCATGGGGATTTACCCTCTGGTTATTTAACATAGCCATAGAAAATCCCCTATGAATGGAGGTTTCTAGCTGGGAAAATCATCCAAAATTGGGCATGTTCCATGGCTATGTTAAATCACGAGAGGGTATCATATATGGGACTTAAAATGGGATTCAAATGGATTGGATAGGATTAGATACGTATACTGTGGTATCATAACACCACCCATATGCGAATATGATTGCATTTTATTCACCAACAATATGAGACAATGGTGCCCCTTGACCCTGTAGTATACATACAATTGAGCAGTGTTCAAAACCTTGGTTGGTGGATGATTATAGGGGATTATACTACCCAATATACTGGGGATTACAATAATCCAATAGGGGAATCTTTATTAAACAACCAGTATAATGGAATAACCAAGGGATTTTGAACACTGCTCAATTGTCAATTGACACTATGGAAATGAAAATCCATGGGCTCCTGTGACATGATCTACTTGCCTTGAGGCCGTGGGCTTGAAGATTTTTTGGTCATGACGAGTTTCGTTGAATCTTATTACTATATCATACTAATGAAAACACCCAGACCCAATATATTACACATCACATGTGAATACAATGTCTTTCCGGAAAACCCCAAGCTTTTGAAAACACTCAAGTTAATTCCAATTGTTTGGAAACACTCAGAAACAAAAAAAACTGATGAAAAGTGGGATCATCCATATTGCATCCCACAATATATGCCCATCGAATGTGTTGGAGATAGAAAAATCCCAGAACCAGTGATGAGCGACATTCTACGCCTAGATATCCCTATTGAATCTCAATGTAAACCCAGTATTAATAAGCCCCAATATATTGATAAGATTGATGGGGGGGTCCCAGATTGTACAGTAATTATATGTGTATATATATATATGATTTGTCTCACTATTTTGGGGCCACCCCCCAAGCAATAGTCAGGATTCATTATAGCAACCCCCAAAAAGATGCCGGAAAGTGTTTCCAGGATGTTAGTTCGGTGATGTTTCCTACATAATTTCCAGGTTCCCAACTAATTTAAGCATCTTGGGGTTTACTGAATCCGTTCTTAGTTCTTGACATTCATCAGTGGTTATTCCCATCAACTGGTGCCACGTTTCCGCCATCCGTCTCTGTACCGCCCTCTTCCAAGTCCTCGGGTCATTTCAATGGTCGAGTCAGCGGGAGTCAGCGGCACGTGGGTCCAGAAACATGGGAAGTGGACCAACCGTTTTTGTCGCAAAGGTCACTGGATTGGGTTAGGGGAAAATTTTAACCGGAAACCATGGATTTTCCTATGAAATATAGGGGTTTCCTGTAAATTTTCCCTCAACCCAATCCAATGAAAAGGAATATGACTGGCTTAACAGGGTATGATCAATGAGATGAAGGTTGATCCAGGGATAGATTATTTATCCAACGAAATCCGCCAAATTCGCCATGGAGAAATGTCGGAAATTGGGTCCTTAACCAGTGGATTTGAACAAGCTATGCTATGTACACATGTATAGACGTGATACATGTACATGTAGAGATATATGAATATACAATAATATACATATTTTTTCATGCCTGCCTGCAAAGTACAAACATGTCCCAGAGATCTCTTGAACGGCAAGTTGTGTTTGAATTCCACTGCAACAAGCCGGAAAAAGAAAACGCAAGCGCTACACACGCGCGGCCGCGCCGCACAATGCTGGCCATCGGATGGTATCCGCACACGCCGAGAACTCAGCTGGGTTTTGCCAGGCTTAGGAGAAATGGGTCTCATGGAGGTTTCTCAAGTCATGGGGGTACCTCAAAATGGATCAAAATGGATGGTTTGTAATGGAAAATCCGACTAAAATGGAGGGTTTGGGGGTACCCCAATTTTTTGGAGACCTCCATGTTTTAGAGTTGGAGACCTCGGTTTGTTTAGGTGATTGTTTACTTTCGCAAGAGGAAATATACCAGCATTGGGGAATCTAGAAGGTTTTTGACCGTCCCGTTTAGGGTCGGATGACATTTTGATCCATATCCTCTCGGCTGTTCTGACCTTGAAAAAATCCCGAATTCTTGGGAGTAGACAGTAAAAAGTTATAAAGTTGAATCATTTCTACTTTGGATCAGCTTTTCAGATTAAGCCCTGGCTTACTAGGTTGCTTCTGTTAATATACCCTCCTCTGTACGTATAGATATGAAGAATCCAGCATTTGTAGATCATATTCCATGGAAGACCGTGGGTTTTCCACATGTTTGTTGAAGGGTAAGGGAAGGAATCGAGTACCCTGGTCAGATTTTTGTTGCAGGGTATCGTCTAGGACCCGCCATGTTTCACCCGTTACCCATTGAGCTGTGGAAATGGGATGAAAACCGGCCAGTTATAGATGATTTGATACTTCTTAAAGGGGTGATGTTCCATAGCAAACACTGAAATGGGGATTTCCTCAAATAGGGGTACCCCCGAATCATCCAAGTCATGAAGTAGTGAAACATCTGGTTTTGAGGATCCCCATTTCAAGAAACCCCCACAGTACCACAGGTCAAACAGAAAGCTGGTGGATTCTGACGGCTCGCTTTTTGAGGCCTCTACCAGATGCAGCACCAGAGGCAGTGGCTGGGTTTCACCCTGGTTGATTGTTTAGTGCGGACTTGTGTTACCATCAATTTAGATGTTACTAGGATTTGTATTAAGTGTCAATTGTATATGAATTACCCTCCGGTAATCAAACGTGGCAATTGGAAATCCCCAAACTAAATGGAGGTTTCTAGCTGGGAAAGTCCCCTAGAAATGGTGGATTTTCCATTGCCATGTTTGATTACCAGATGGTATAATTAGACTGAATTAGTGATATGTTGTAGTTGATCCAAGAGGTCGGGGATTATCACAGTCCATTAACTGGGCATACCTATTGCCCAACAAATATCATAGGATGGGATAGGCGGTATTTTTCATGACTCAATTTGCTATGGCGATGCTGTGATATTATTAGGGTACAGTTTGTTGAATCCCCGACATATTTGGGTATGGTGAACCCCAACTTTGACAAACCCTAGTATCATTCTGCTGAGTATATCCGCTTATATCCAACCATATCCCCATTTCGGTTGGTTTCACCTTCATTTTGGTTGGTTATTGAATCTAATGTGCTGCTGTCCACCTCCATTTTGTATGTGAAAGTCCGCGCTATGTTTATCCAAAAAAAGCGATTGGCACATTTGATATCTAGGCTTTTTACTATGTTAAGTCCATATGTTTCCCACTAGAATCCCTAGAATTGATGGTTACATAATGTTACATACCATGTGGGGCCCCCTAGATAGCCAAGTTGGTTTATAACTCCAAAAACTATGGTTTATGATACTTATAACTATACTTAATGGGGTTTATAAACCAACTTATAACTAGGGGGCCTCACATTGTAAGTTTTTTGTTGGTGAAATTTCAAGTGTCGTTGCTTAAATCCCAGTTACGTCCCACGTCACATGGCATCGCGTAGACGCGTGCCGTGGTCCCGACCGAGCTATCGCGACGCCTCTGCAACGTCTTCGATGCAGGCGCAGCGATGGCGGGGGATGAAGCCAAAAGTTGACTTGGAGGGGCACCCCTCTCAATACCCTCTGGTAAACTAACATAGCTATGGAAAATTACCATTTTTATTGAATGGCCATTTTCAATAGCTATGTTAAATTACCAGAGGGTAACTGGTTTGTAACCATAGTGCCAAGACATTTAAATGTGGTATAAGCCACTTAGAGGACTTATTGACCAGTTACGATGGGATGATCCTCCAGGGATAGTACTTGGGGGTGCATCCTGGGCAGCGCAAATGGTTTATAACCCATACATAGTCAATATATTTCATGATATGTCCATATATAGCGGGCATTTGTCTACACTTAAGACTTAGGAAGTGGGATGCACATCCAAGCAATAGTAGATGGGTAATATTTAGCAACCCAAAGATCCAAAGTGAACATGGGTTTGTTGGAAAAATTAATGGAAAACCCAATGGAGGTTTCTAGCTGGCAAAATCATCGAACTCAACGTGAGATATAACGTGATAGTGAATGATTGTTTCTGCAATTGCTGTTTCTGTCGGGTAGAGGTTCTGAGACATATCATAATCCTGGATTTGCTGAGACAATTTTTTTTTGGCATTTTCCCAATGGGAAATCCACTCGAAATGGAAAATCTGTGTTGGGAATATTGTTTTTGTTGGAGGTGGGGTTCCTTAAGCAAATCCAAGCAAAATAAGTAGTAATGTGTAAGCCCAATAGTAAATCATTTTACCAGTAGTGCCGCACAAGGCGGTGGCGGAAGTTTCAGAATAGGAAACCTATAGGAGAGGTTCGTTGTTGTGAGTCATGGATGGCAGAGCAGATCCACTGATGGATCAAAAGGTGGTTGGAGCGTCGGCCTATCTATCTGTCTATCTATCTGCCTGCCTAACTAACTGACTGACTGACTGACTAACTGACTAACCCTCCGGAGCCACAAAACATTGGAAAAACACAGTGTTTCGCGACTTTCCTACCTTTTCGCGCACCTGCATCTCTTCTCTTCTGACTTTCTCATCTCNCCACAAAACATTGGAAAAACACAGTGTTTCGCGACTTTCCTACCTTTTCGCGCACCTGCATCTCTTCTCTTCTGACTTTCTCATCTCTTATCTTCTCTCCTCTGACTTTCTCATCTCTTATCCTCTCACTTCTGACTTTTCTCACCTCTGCTTTTCAACTGTCCATATTGTCGGAAGTTTCACTTCTAAACTTCCTTCGATCATCCAACCATTTGGGGATCATGTTGGAATCTGTTTCTGTGTGGTTTTGGTTGGCTTGACTCATTTTGATTAGTTACGCTACCTGCCATGGTAGATACGACCCCTTGGGCATCCGCTCTGGACATCATGTCCCAGCTCTGGATGCGTGTGGCAGGCACACAGGTCATTGACAGAACCTGGGATCCTATGAAAACGACCGCTGCTCTCATGAGTCGCTGCCTGATATGGCACAAACAAAGAGAGGAAGTTAAGGGGAAGTACGACTGGAACATCCAAGATGATGAAAAGACATATCCCCTCCCCCGTTCATATTCAAACCCCGCGTAAACCATGGTTTGATGGTGCATTTACACATATTGGGGACGATGCAGTGGGGCGTTGTGAATGTGAATGGGGGATGAGAGATGATCTTGACTTTTTTAAACCATTGAGGACCACTATTAGCCATTATGAACCATTAAACATGATTAACCATGTTTAACCACTAACCATCATCAACCACTACCCTCTGGTAAACTAACATAGCTATGGAAAATCACCATGTTTAATGGGAAAATCCACTATAAATGGCCATGTTCAATAGCTATGTTAAATTACCAGAGGGTACATGTTCTATTTGTGTCTTCTGGAGATTCCACATCTCCAATCAGGTGAATACTGCGACATCCACTTTCAAGCGGGCACCGGGTGGGTTGCCTCAGAGCTGGGACTACGAGCCACTGGGCGGCTCAAAAATGGTGGGTGATCTTTACTACCCTCTGGTAATCAAACATAGCAATGGAAAATCTACCAATTTATAGGGGATTTCCCCATTAAAACCTCCAGTTAGTTTGGGGATTTCCAATTGCCACATTTGATTGCCGGAGGGTATGTAAAGTGAATGCGTTCAATCCTTCAACTACGGCTTGAAAATTATCATCTTTAGCCATATGATAGCTATTGAAAAAGCCCATGTAGAGTTGATTTACCTATACTAATAATGTTCATTTTTCACTTCGCAAACTGTTGGTTTAGCAGAGCCAACTTTGTCCCAAAACTCTTAAAAAGCACACATCTTGATGACATGATGACTGCTGCCTTCTGAGGCTATCTGCAGCAAGCATTGGTGCTCACCGAATTGTGCCCAGGGAGTGGTTCCGGTCCCTGTGGTGGGGAGCAAGTAATGTGGGTCCAAAACAGGGGTGTTGAGTCGGTGATCTTTTTATTTTCCTATATTTTCCAAATGGAACATCCACCAAGACTGGGGAATCTATATTGAGTATGTTTTTATTTGGCAAATCCAAGCAAAGTTGGCCATTTAGATCCAAAAAAAAATGGTAGACTGATCGAATCTAGATGGAGTTCCATTTCAGAGAAACCCATGCTGTAAACCCAAGAACCCCCCATTTGGTACGGTTTTTAATACCCACCCTTCAATGGTAAAATTGAATAAGTGTGGTATGTGTTATTGTTGTTTTACCACGTTGCAAAGCATAGTTTCATGATGTTTCATGTATATCCATGAGAAAGCCGTGCCGCATGGTCAATGTGCAGCCTGCTTTTACCCACCAGAAAGAAACAGCAGCTTAAAAACGCACCGCGTTTTTTTTCGCTACAGCACGGTGAGTCGGGTGGAGTTTCTACCGACGAAGGTATTGCGACGAAATCCGGCTTTGGGATTGGAACAGTCTCCATCCGACGGGCTCTCAGACGGGACACATCGTGGCACCGTGGGGTGAGTTTGCCATGTTGGTTCAACATCACCTGCCCATGGTGAGACGGTGGTGGTTGGGACCCCTGCTTCATGAGTTGCAAGATTGGTGCATTTTGCTGGGGGAAGATTTGATCTGCAAAAATCCTACGGGTTTCAGGTGGTTCAGTATCGAAGATCTAAGGTAAGCCATGCTAATGGGGTGATTTAAGTGAAATGAGAGGAATTGATGGTTGGTCGTGAGGTTAGACTCCTGACCACAACTCTGATTTGTTGAGGGACCTTTAGTTGCTATCCATCCCCAAACATCAGGACATCCATGATGATCTTGGTCCAGTGAATTCACATAGACATGGAAAATCCACCATGAATTTAGTTGGTGGAACACCATGAATTTAGTTGGTGAAATGTATAGGGACTCCTGGCTGATGGGACCCCTATTCCCATCTTCGAAACCTCTATTCCATGAAGCGACCATGGGAGCGATACAGTACAGTCCCCATTTTTAAGCTACACATCACCACTCAGCCATCACCTTTTCAGCTCAGCAGCATTTTCAAACCCGAGGTCCAAGTCAACTTCCCGGACGTGCCACCGGAAACACTGAGGCCAGGGCACGGAATTTTGGGACATCCTGTGACCGAAAACCAGGGGGGTCCATCGTGAAAAATTGGGAAATTCATGGAAAATATAGGGAAATATGGGACACTCGCCTTTAAATAGATGTTTGTCAATGGGAAAATCATCTAGAAAGAGTGGATTTTCCATTGCCACGTTTGAGTACCGGAGGGTAAGAGAAAGTTGAAGATAAACTTACTGTATTATGAATCAACAACAATGAGGATGATCTTGGGAGTTGGCAGATGGTTGGAGCTAGTGTTTGATTCCATCACTAAAGCTGAAATGATCACAAATGAGTTGTTCGGTTGCAAGCACCAACCAGACATGTTACCCTCTGGTAAACTAACATAACTATAGAAAATCACCATTTTTTAATGGGAAAATCCACTATAAATGGCCATTTTGGACCAGGGTCTGAGCAGTGTGGGATCCAGTCATCCAATTTCGTAGCTGGAAGGATTTCTGGCATGTCTTGCGCTGCGCTGTGAGCATGGTAAAACTCCACCCCAGTTGGGAAGTCCTACAACTTGGCCGTTCATCCAAGTAGGGTCCTCTAAGACTGAATGTGGAGACTGGTTTCGCAAGTTCTTCATGTGCGTTCTTTGATGTAGCATACTGAAATGCTTTGAGAACATCTCGAAATCTACCGAGTTTATCCAAGATTCCTCAATGGTTGAATTCTTTGTTTCAAATCGCTTTTTTTTCTCGGGGGACAAAATCTGAGGCGGGTCCTACGAGCACACTACATGGAGGCCAGGAAAAATCGGTTGGTTGCATTAGAATGAGGATGTATGATATGATATGGGGGGTTCCTAAAACGAGGGTACCCCCAAATCATCCAAATTAGATCGTGCTAGTATTGAAACCCATGATCCCCCATCTTAAGAAACGTACATATGGGTCTGTCGGAAAATAGTGTACACTGTATACCCCAAAAAAATGTGAATCAAAATTCGGGAAGATGATAAGCAGAGGTATCACCAGCCAAGAAAATGGAGGACAATCCATGTTGGGGTGGCATGAAAACTACAGTGGTGGTTTTAAGTATGTATTATGTTCCACCCCTCGAAATGGGATGATGAAACTAGATGATGTAATTGGCAGAGGCAAAGGAAGAGATGTCGCAGCTGGAAATTGACAGCCCATTCCGAAAAGTTGTAGTGGCTGATTGTTGCTGGATGATGCTTAACCCGCCTCGATCATGGTCACAAGTAGGGGAACCATCAAAAGGAGCTTTCTTCTGGTTTGCGAATGACTATATACGCAAAAGTTATTGGCATTCATCCCCATCCCAATTGTATCATTGATTATCGTTGACAATCGTCATGAATCTCCAGGTTTGGCAAATGTCGTATTCCCAGTCCAAACCTATGGGTAAATTATAACGACCTCACCACGACATCACTGGAATTGTGGTAGCTATCCGAGTAGAAGGCCCAACATTTCAGCTTAGTGAATTATTATTATGCAGAATCGTATCATGGTGATATTCGCTACAATTTATAGTAACCACCTGCTAACTGGGATACGCCCCTAACTAGGGGTTAATGGACGTGAATCCCCCATTAGTGGATACGAATCCCAAAATTCACCCGATTATGAGATATATATATATATATACATATCCAGATAATTCCAGGTACCATTTATCCAGAAACATCCCTGAGTTTTCCCCATTGATACTCCATCCCTGGCAGGCGGATGGGGAAGAAGCTTGTCATCCTGAACCAAGGGCTGCCTTGCTACAGGCCCGTGCTGTCGCCAGGGGCTCCCAAACTGCACAGTTTTTGGCTTTTTAGTTGCTAGAAGCCATTAGTTGCTATCATTTCACAACTCGAACAAAATATGAGTTTTTGACATAAGACATTATTTGACAAACTGAAAAGATATTTGAAAGGCCCTTGTTACTACAACATCATTAGTCCTTATTTGAAAGGCCATTTTTGAGGGTTGAAGAACCATAGTTGTAGGGGATATATCCCAACTCACAGGGTTTAAAATCCCATGGTTATACCTATTGTTGTCACCCCACATCCCATCATATTGAATGATATTGAATGTGCATCCCATATTGTTGGTGAGATATTATCTCATTACTATTCCATTTATATCCCAGTATATATCCCATAAAAAACATCCCACCGCAAAGATGAACACATCTCTTATAGCTTCAATCGAAAGCCTCAGCGCTAGGTGCAAAAAGAGACCTCCAGTGAGGACTGGGCGAAACTCGAGGTGCAGTGATCGACGAGCTGCTGATCAGTGGTGTTCTCCCAATCGTCCTGGTAGTGGAAAGTGAAGGAAATACGGGTGAATGCGTAACTGAAAGTGCTGGATTAGTTGGGTTCATTGCGGGATTGATATGCATCGATAGGGTTAATATAGATATACAGATATGTACAGTATCGTACTGTCGTCCTGAAGTAGATAGAAGATGGAGTGTTCAAATTTGGTACCAGTTTCGTGAGGATTTGTTAAAATGTCCAGATTCTATTTACTCCAGCATGACTCTAATTTATTGCCATTTTGCTGGGAATAGTTCCGTCGTTTGATAGTTAGCTTCTTAGCTATACACTGTTGTCAAAAGTCGCGCTACCAGTTTCCAATTGAATTGTTTGATTTCCTGAAATGGCTACCTAAAGACTTAAGGCCTCAACATAGTCAATTTGAAGCGATAGGAACATGGCGTTCCTTTCACAATCCAATATTTGCCATTCACAAGAAATTCACTCGGACCAAAATCTCAAGTTTTGGTCCCCTGCCTGGTGTCACCGCAACTGTTTTCTGTTCGATGGAAATCAAAGGGCCCCCAATTTGGGTCACCACCATAAAGCCAAAAATGAAGGGATTAGGAACCCCCATCAACGAGTATATCTTGGCTGGATCCTATTGGCTGTGACACTTTTTGGGGATACTTATGTAGGATTTTTTTTACTTGTTATAGATATTAGGATCTACCCAAAGTATATCCATTCTAATCCTATTCTATCCCATTTGAATCCCATCATCATCCCCAGCTCCCAGAAGCAACGTCCCTTTTTTGGCCGCTGAAATCACAGGCCACTTTCGGGGACGTCAGCAACTGGGCTCCCTTGAAGGCGCTGCTTTTTTTGGGGGGGATGGTGCGTGGAGATTTATAGGTAGTTATAAGATATACACATATAACGAGTGTATGGGATTTATAAGACCATAATTGTACTTCTACAACTTATCCCAAGAACTCATGGGGTTTACGTGACCTTATTGGGTCCTTAGGTGGGCCCTCCTGTTGTGTTTGTTGGTCTTGGTCTTCAACTCCATGCATGCTATACTTACATACTTACATATACAATGAACCCGGGTTAACCAAGTAATAAGTCCACTTAGCTTTGTAGGGGGCCCCATCTTGTATCTATATGGATAGGTAGGTAGTAGCTATTTTCTTGGGCAAGCATTAAGGAAACATAGCAAATGGGTCTATCAGAAAATAGTGGATAGTTGGAATAAGTCAACTGGCTAGCTTAGTGGTGATGATAAACCATTAGATTTTGGGGCAATGTACCCTGTTAAGACAAACCCATGTTTATATAAGTCTGTCCAAAAAATTGTGATTTACACTTACACCCCAATTTTTGTGAGTGTTTAGCAAACTCAGAATTCAAGATTGGGTCTGGAGGTATTTTCAGACAAAGACCCATAGTTTTTGACCATGAAATCGAAATTTGTGAGGACCTGGCCGTAAAGTCACCTTGCTTCCTGAAAAAATAATATGAAAGGGGATTCGATACATATCGATTCTATAACATGTGCTTATTGTATATACATACGTATGGAATATCCCCAGTTAGATTAACATCCTGGGTTTGTTTCAGGTGTTTTGTCATTTTGCCATTGGGAAATCCACCAGGGGAAAAAAAAAACTGCAGGAATATGGCGCTATTTTTTTTTGGAGCCCCGAATCAGCAAATCCACGATGATAGATTATTTTCACATATCCCAAAAGGGGCATTACCCCCGATAAATCCACCATGATTGGGGAATATGCACCATCACCATATGTATGTATATATATATATATAATGTGTATATATATATATATATGTATAATGTGTATATGTATGTATATGTACGATCTATATCCAACCAATATTTCTGGGGTATGTCCAATTGGTATCTGTGAAAATATTCCATGACAAGATCTTGGAGCCCCGAATCGAAACATGATGACTCCCAGGCGGCTGTGAATACCTCGCACTTCACAGACGTGACCCTTGACCTTGGTGTTTTGAAGGTGAGAAACTTGGGGGAGTGTGCGAAAGGATCCGAAAGGGAGTTGTTCATGGGAAAAGATGGGAAAAATCTGTGAAAGCACGGGAAAGCATGAGGAAAATGGAAACTTCAAGAAGCAAACAACAGGGTTCAAGAAGAATGGTGATTCAATGAGGACAAATGTTGAAAACATGGGGATTCAACCCAAAAAAACCTGGAGAACCTCAGTGATTCAACCCAAAATTTGTGCTTCACTGGTCGAAACATCTGCCGTCCGGCCCCTTTGGATCGACCGTACCACTCGCAGTGTGGCGAACCGCGAACCAGGGATGAAAGATCAGTTGCACATGTGATCAGCCACGCAACCAACCATGACTTTCCCCATTTTACAATGAAGAGTTGAGATAGGTGGAATGGATCTTTGTGAGCGGTGTAGCCTGCTAAGCTGACATGCAACCACCAAAAAAAAACAGGACCGACTTGGCCAAAATCCAGACGTAGCTGTTCGATGTGGCCATGGGTTTCCTGGCAGAATGCTTGAGACGCTCCTGGCCAGATATCTGGGGAAGTTCCTGAAGGCGGGTCGGTCTGTTGTGCGTGGAAGAAAGGGGGGATTGCTGTTGATGCCCTTGTCTTTTTTTTGTTCCCCAGCGATATGCAGTTCTTGGCGAACTACACGTCAGCAGCATTCCTTCAGCATGTAGAGAGCAATGGAGAGTGATCCTTCGGGATCTGGAGATGCCCTTGTCTACATTGGTTACAATATGGCTATGGCTCAAAATTATGGTACCAAAAATGGTCATTTTTAATGGTAAATGAACATCAACCAACCAATTATAGGGTTAATAATTTTGAGCCATAGCCATTTTTTTTCGCGGGCGCAATGTCGCTCATAAAGATGCCGAGCAACATGACAGCAGCAAAAAACGCACAGCGACAGGTTGGAACAATCATTTAGTGAANGCGGGCGCAATGTCGCTCATAAAGATGCCGAGCAACATGACAGCAGCAAAAAACGCACAGCGACAGGTTGGAACAATCATTTAGTGAAAAGTTCTTTCCATAATTCGCGATCCTGTGCCACCGGGAGTATTCTACGAATGTGGGGA
>BGPT01002019.1:481-17903 GCA_003297045.1 Symbiodinium sp. clade C Y103 | reverse complement strand
CGCAAAATGAGTTAAGCTTGTGCGACCTTATTGTGGCTCTTCTGAATTTTTGCGGGGCACAACAAAAAACAACGGAATTTGCTGTGATACAATATATATGAAATCAAGCATTTCCACTTACAATGTGGGGCCCCCTAGTTATAAGTTGGTTTATAAACCCCATTGAGTATAGTTATAAGTATCATAAACCATAGTTATTGGAGTTATAAACCAACTTGGCTATCTAGGGGGCCCCACATTGTAGCTACAATTCACAATATTGGTCGGTGAGTGGCTTCAAATACAGATTTCACCTCCAATACATGTGGAAAAAAAACTGCAAATGGGAATGTAATTGGAACAAAGCACTGTCTAAACTACTCATGTCCTGATGTTTTTTGTAAGATAATGAATATGTTGATGCGACATCAACATCAATATGAGAGTATGGTGAGTGGGATGTAGTGGGGATAGCGATGTGGTTAGACCATGCAGAATAATGATGTAATGGGAGAATAAAGTAGTAGAATTTAATCGGATAGAAGTAACAACATGAGGACGTGTCAAGAACTCGGAACCTATCCCACATATATAAATTTGTTTCAATTTTCACAGGGAGAGTGAGGATAATCCCGTGGAATGGGGCATACCCCATTATCAGACATAGACATGTCGGATGGCTTGTAAGTTAAAACGATGAATCTACAGATACTTAGACTATTCTCTCTACATTTATATATATAGAGAGAGAGGTACATTTGTGGCATTTGGATGGAATAGTGCATCATTATCCCCCAATTCAGCATGTGGAGGTGGATTTAGTGTTGGGTTTAGCTACCATGATCCTACCCAGGTATAAATGGGATAAACCACGATGGTAAATCGCAGGGTGTATATCCACTTTTGTTGGATCATCCCATTTAGTAAGTGGTTAGTCAGAATATCTACCCCAGTTACAAATGGATACCCTTTGGTAAACTCACGTAGCTATGGAAGCCGTGGACGATAGAAATAGGTGACGTACCTACGAAATGGGAATGTGTTGTTCTAAACTTATGTTAGTTGATCATTAAAAAACATGTTGCCCTCATTTTCCCCATTGTTCCGCCATTTTTCATATGTTGTTACTTACAGATGGGATAAGCCACCAATTGATGACTTCTCAACCAGGTGTTACCACTGTTTCTGGGATCCGGCGCCAGGAGCTTTCAGGTTTGAACGTGAAGCTCCGTGTGCACAGTGATGCGGAATGGCTAGCGACGCAGGACGCAGGCTATGGACGTTATCCCCACAACAACGCCGTAAGAACCATTCAATGGTGATTAAATGGGATTTAATACGGCTTTAACCAACAACAATGGGAATTTTGAGGGATACAATTAAGATACAAGTGATATTTATATATATATATATGTATGTATGTATGCCATAGCCATGAATTTATAGTTAGTGGGTTTTGATGGTATGACCAACCAGAAATGCGGATATGATGGGGATATGATGGGACTGATGTCACTGGAATGCTGATGAGTATGGTAAATCATCCCAAAATAGCCATCATTTCAGGTTCAACTGCTTCAACTGGGATCCTCGTGTTTAGAACAAGAGAGGTGGGGGGTTCCCTGTCTCAATTGGAGACTTTGAATAATCATGCTTAGAAAACTTTAGACATCAGCTTTATCATTTTTGGATGGTGTTAAACATGTAAAAGAAAAACCGATTGATGTTTGCATCGTGTTGTTTGGGTTACCCTCTGGTAATTTAACATAGCTATTGAACATTGCCATTTACAGTTGATTTTCCCAATAAAAGTGGTGATTTTCCATCGCTATGTTAGTTTACCAGAGGGTACTTGTTTCAACATCAAGTTGAATTGTTGATGAATGTTCCTAGTCGGTGACGTGGTTCCTTGGGAGATTTCCCCGCCTCTGCCATGTTAAGTCCACTCATTAGCCCATGAATTACCATGGTTTATACTTGTTTATACCTATTTCTGTCATATCCAATAGTGAATCTAGTGGGTTTTCACGGGATTTCAGCAATTTGAACGGGATTTTCTTCGGATTTCAGCCACTTTATTATTGGGATTTTCGTGGCATTTCCGCCATTCTAATGCCATTTTCTTGGGATTTCAGCTATTTCACTTCGATTCTAAGTGGGATTCTAGTGCGAGATCTTGGAGCAGAGGCTCCGCTAGCGAGAATCCGGCTGCGATTCGCCACTTGGCGAAGAAATCGGTGGGAATGAAGATGACCAGACATGGGGTAAGTGGGGCACAGAAGCTCGGAACCAATCAGGCATTGAGTAGGACACCAATGTCAGCCCAACTGATCGATCTGGTCATGCAGCGGTCTGCTGAATCTCATCATGAGGGTGTTGTCCATTGCATATCAATGCATGTTAAAGAAGCCGCTTGCTGTGGATACTTCCAAGGCTGCAGTATCTGCTGCAACATCTTCTGGTCGGCGTGGCCCGGACAAGCCGAACAAGCCGGACAAGCGCCAGGAGCAAGCTCATGGGGAATCTATGGTTTCTTTGAGTCGAACAGGAGCTCCTGACAGCCACAACCTGTCACAACCTGAGGCTTGCAATAATGTTCTCGACATTGCACGTAGCCTGAAGCACCTTGCTCAGATTGCACGCTCTGGTCACACGTAGCTTTGTTTTCAGGATTCGCCTAATTATTAGATGTACATACAACGTCACCATCCGCAGTTTCCACAAATACAGATATAGGCCCACAATGATGGTGTGAGCTGAACAACCTGCAAAAAATCGAAGCAATATGATATAACCCATCCACTATCCCGGAACTGATGGCTTCAACAGCTCTTGTAGAATTCCCGCAAGGAGGGTCATGTTTGGTAAGGATCTGTTTTTTCACCTTCAAAGTCATGTGGCTTGGTGGGCGCAGCCTTGAGACCAACGATGAGATAGCATCACATTGTTTTTCAAAGTGCCTGCTGTCATTGTTGGTCTTACAACCCCGCTGTTCTACCTGGGTTTGTTTCAAGGTGTTTATAGCGTTTTTTTTTCCCGAAAGGAGCATCCACCAGGACTGGAGAATCTATAGGGAATCGTTTAATTCTCAAGCAAAGCCAAGACTACCATTGATATCCCTCTGTTCATATAGATATATTGGTGGACGAGTCAGACCATCAGTAATAGGGGTTCAGATACTCAGTATGGGCCGTTGATAGTCGTTGTAAACCCCATTATACCCCATCCGCTATAGATGGGCTTGGGGTATAAACCTACTCAACTACTATGAATCATTTTTTGAGTGGTAGATCATCATCACCGGACTGTTGAAGTATAGCTGGAGTTCAGTTGAAGGTATCATATCGTATCATATCATATAATGTACCATACAAGTTTTGTTTCAAATGAATATACAATATACATACACATACTTGGTATTAACAAACATAGATGTGAAAAATCAATGGTGTCCTAGGGAAATGAACTATCAATGGTTTGTTTGCCATCGCTTTTTCCCGAATGCGTAGCAAGGGTTCCCGTTTCACTCTGGGGGTCTGGGGGTTGAGGGTGTGTTCGCTAAACGTTGCTATGGCCGCTGTCTATGGGGGAAGCTGCAAAAGTGATGCTGTTTTGGACTGTCGAAACGCCGCTGTCTATGGGGGAAGCTGCAAAAGTGATGCTGTTTTGGACTGTCGAAACGTCGTTGTCTATGGGGGAAGCTGCAAAAGTGATACGTCGCTGTCTATGGGGGAAGCTGCAAAAGTGATGATGTTTTGGACTGTCGAAACGTCGTTGTCTATGAGGGAAGCTGCAAAAGTGATGATGTTTGGACTGTCGAAACGTCGTTGTCTATGGGAGAAGCTGCAAAAGTGATGATGTTTTGGACGTTTCAAATTTGTCGAAACGTTGTTTTGTGTGGCAAGTGTGGCATTTTGTAACATTTCAAGTCAGGAGTGTCTTTCATGGGTGTCTCCCAAGAGTGTCTTTCCCAGGGTGTCTCCCAAGAGTGTCTTCTCAAGAATGCCTCCTCGGAGTGTCTTCCCAAGAGTGTCATGCCAAGAGTGTTTCCCAGGAGTGTCTCCCAAGAATGTCTTCCCAAGAGTTTCTTCCCAAGAGTGTCTCCCAAGAGTGTCATGCCAAGAGTGTCTCCCAAGAGCGTCTCCCCGGAGTGTCTTCCAAGAGTGTCATGCCAGGAGTGTCTCCCAAGAGTGTCTTCGCAAGAGTGTCTCCAAAGAGTGTCTTCCCAAGAGCGTCTCCCAAGAGTGTCATGCCAAGAGTGTCTCCCAAGTGTGTCTCCCAGGAGTGTCTTCCGAGAGTTTCATGCTAGCAGTATCTCCCAAGAGTGTCTTCCCAAGAGTGTCATGCCAAGAGTGTCTTCCCAAGAGTGTCTTCCAAAGAGTGTCTTCCCAAGAGTGTCATGCCAAGAGTGTCTCGAAGATTGTCTCCCAGGAGTGTTTTCCCAAGAGTGTCATGCCAAGTGTCTCCCAAGAGTGTCATGCCAAGAGTGTCTCCCAAGACTCTCTCCCAGGAGTGTTTTCCCAAGAGTGTCATGCCAAGAGTGTCATGCAAAGAGAGTCTTCTCAAGAGTGTCATGCCAAGAATGTCATGCCAAGAGTGTCATGCCAAGAGTGTCTCCCAAGAGTGTCTCCCAAGTGCGTCATGCCAAGAGTGTCTTCCAAGAGTGTCATGCCAAGAGTGTCTCCCAAGATTGTCTCCCAGGAGTGTCATGCCAAGAGTATGCCAAGCGTGTCATGCCAAGAGTGTCATGTCAAGAGTGTCATGCCAAGAGTTTCTTCCCAAGAGTGTCTTCTCAAGAGTGTCTTCCCAAGAAAGAGTGTCTCCCAAGAGTGTCATGCCAAGAGTGTCTCCCAAGAGTGTCTCCCAGGAGTGTCTTCCCAAGAGTGTCATGTCAGGAGTGTCAAGAAGGTTCTTGTGAGCATTCGGGTTCGTGGGCTGCATCTTGTTTTGTTTGGTGAGTATATCGATAGATTGTGGCTTTCTACATCAATAGAGTGATTGATAGAAAGATTGATTGCTTGATAGATTGATAGAGAGAGGGAGAGACCAAAATGTCACATGTCATACATTATTTGTCAATATTTGTCATATGTTTTACAAATATAGAAAATTACTTCACCCTAATAATCAAATACTCACCCATATAGTCCCCCGAATGAATAGATCCAATGCGACACCAGGGATTCGATCGGGGCATTTTGATATTAGCAGGTAGGGATTGTTGAATGACAACAACAACCTGACTATATCCATTATATCCCCATTATCTCCCCATACCTGCTCCATGTCATTTGAAATGCAGTGCATATCATGACCCTATTTTACATGTGTATGTATATACATATATATATATATATATATGTACACAATATATGTATATATATGTATATTATGATAATTATCAGTATCAGTATTATCATTATCATCATTATTGTTGGTTTAGCACTATTATCATTATCTGGTAAAGTTTACAACCCCCCCTTCAGCATCTTTCCCGAACCTTCACCAGGACTGGGGAATCTATAGGGAATCTTACAATGTGAGGCCCCCTAGATAGCTAAGTTGGTTTATAACTCTAATAACTATGGTTTCTGATACTTATAACTATACTTAATGGGGTTTATAAACCAACTTATAACTAGGGGGCCTCACATTGTAGGGAATCTTAGGGGGGGATCCTTCAAGCAAATCCCACCTCAGCAGGAGCTCCGCAAACAAAGCTCTGATGTGTCCGAGTTGAACCTGGAGGAGGCAGGTCGCAGTCGTAGAGGATTCCGGGCCTGCCAAAATGGTGATTTGATAGGTATTTAATGGATATTTAATGGAATTTAATAGCAAATTAATGAACTATTCTTGGATTTTACTGGGATTTAATAGGAATACATATGGGTTATATGGGATTTAATGGAATTCCCTGGGGTAAACGTGCAAACAGATGTGCAAACCAATGGTTTCCGGTTCGGAAAATAATCTACAAATGATGGGTGTTCCACATCTAAGTTAGTTTACAGGAGTGTATATGTTTGTTTAACTTGTCATTTACATTGATATTCACATGGGAAAATTATCCACAAATGCTGGCGTTATAACCCCAACAAGAATGGGGTTTCAATCCCAACAATAATCAGGTGACTATGCTTTAACCATCCTAAAATGGTGATATCACTATCTGCTGGTGGAGGGAGCTAAGGAGCTATGTTTGTATCCATATTCCATATGAAGTAGGGAGCCGAGGAGCCATATAAATCGACTTCGATATATCGAACTAGTTCCATGGGGTAACATAACCAACAAACATAACTGGATGGGGCCTTTTCCTCCATGAAACCGAGCATTGTATGGCGAGAGTACCAATTCATATATTTCATGGATATGAATGGGACATTGCCAACCAATCCGGATATAGTCGGAGGAGATTCTTGGGATATAAATGTGCATATTCACTGCAAGTGAGGATACAATAGGATATCATGAAGAATGTTATGCGGGTTTGTGTCCAAATAGAGGGATGAAACCAGCCAGAATAGTATATTCGTGGGATGTAAGTTGTGGATGTTGATGGGATATAATATCAACCTTGGATGAATAAACCCCAAACGGTTGTTTAATTGGGTGGGTACGATTGAAGTATTAGATAGTGACTATTGGTTTATTACCCTCCGGTCATCAAACGTGGCAAGCTGGGAAATCCCCAATCTAATTGGAGGTTTGTAGCTGGGAAAATCATCGAACTAAATGGTTCATTGGATTGGTTTAAGGGAAAATTTACAGGAAACCCCTATATTTCATGGGAAAATCCATCATTTCCTGTAATTTTTCCCATTAACCAATCCATTGAATGGTGGGTTTTCCCTTGGTCCAGGCAGAGGATGCTGAAGATCGAAAGGTCGAAACGCAGCTGAAGGTCGGTCTCAAGGAGGCGCCGCTGGGAAATCTCTGTGGAATCCATGGGAAAATCACCAATAAATGGAATCTAAACCATCATTAAATAAATGGATTAAATTTAATCAAAATGAATGTTTAATATGTTTTGATAATATTAATAATAATGGTGGTCATATATTTTGTAATCAATGTTTAAATAATTGGAAAAATCATGGGAAGATCGCGGAAAATCTAGGGAAATTATCAAACTAAATGGAGGTTTTAATAGGTTTAATGAGAAAATCATCAAACTATAAATGGGGGATTGTCCCAGCCATGTTTGATTACAGGTAAATCCACATCAATTTTCAAAGAACCCCAAGTTGTTGCCAGGATGCAAATGTCTTATTGAGGAGTTTTCGCCAACATACGATGGAGGTTTGAACCCCTGATGGTTGGGATCCACGATGAAGACTGCCAGGGCGTTCAGGGGGCCTGCTGGGACAGTGAGAATACTGTGGCCATTTTCAGGAGGATGTACCCTCTGGTGAACTAACATAGCTATTGAAAATGGCCATTTATATGGTGGATTTTCCCATTAAAAATGGTGATTTTCCATAGTTATGTTAGTTTACCAGAGGGTAGCTGGATTTAGTTGGATCTATGGAACTGAGGAATGGGAAATCGTTACTGAAAACCTACGTTGGGAATGTTTTGAAACGGGGCCCCCAAATTGCCATCAAACAATGGGGAGAAAGATGGTCTAAAGAATAGGATTTTTGGGGTACCCCGTTTTCAGACACACCCTAGAATCACTAGAAACTTAAGATTTAGATCTTAGATTTGGGATTGAATATGCACCCGCTCGAGGGATACAAAGGGCTTTCTTATGAGTTTGATGGTGCATCTTGGCCAGGAAGAAGCAAATCGTTAGGACCCTTGCTGGATCAAGTTACTCATGTCTGAAATAATATCAGCCTATCAACCTCCTCAAGTCCTTCTGAAGCTACATGCTGTGTACCATTGTGTACCAACAGCGCTGCAAAGCAGTGGGAACTTCCAATTTGTTGAGGTTTCCGTGTTAGGTGCTTCCGCCGAAGATTGGTTTCATGGTACCAATCTCGTGCAGGTCATCCTGGATGGACTGCAAGTGGCTCTGAACAGCATCCAGGTTGATTTATCCTCCGAGGCCCGGGCCTTGGTGTCTGAAATCCATGGTGTTTTGCTGGTGAAGATCCATGGAGTCTTTGGGCCTGCACTTGATATCCCCCATAAAGATCCATAAACCCAGCAGAATTCGACACGTGAACTCAACTGCGCGATAGTTTCGGGGCCCTACCGTGTATGGGTGAAAATGTTCTACAGATTAGGGTCAGTTCTTGGCTCCCCCATCCCGAGCTGAGGGCGCATCCCAAAATTAGACTGCGATTAAGCCCTATGTTCCAGGATGACAAACTGTGAATGTTCGGGACTAATCATCCAGTTTTTGCAGATACGAAATCACTTATGTACTTGACTTAACATCTAGGATCTAGATGTTCATTGGTTATAAAGAATAGTCAAGGCAATAATTTGATAGGTATTTGCATCCATATTTTTTTTGTATATCTTTGGTAATATCAGCTGTGAGTATTCTTAGTCAAACCCCCAGGTTCATTGATTGTATCCCCTAATTCAGCCTTTTTTCAGGGTTGCTCTAGTCCATTTAGGTGAATAATAGCAACAAAGGGAAAGATTGGTCATTTTACCTCTCTATCTACCCAATTTACCACCCTTGTATCTGGGGTGTTGGGAGGAACCTTGTTATTTTTGGTTCACTTGTTACACATCTGGTTGGTGCTCAACAAGCCTTCCAGCAGCGTGGAAACACAGGCAGATCTGCTTGAGGCACCTCTCTTGCGTCTAAGTGTTGAGGCGGCTTGGGAAAAGTGGGATGAATGGTGGGAAAACAGCCATAGCCCTCTTGATAGATTAATATGCCCGGAGAAGAGTATATCATGGGGATATAGTGGAGATAAAATGGGAGTATTCTGGGAAATAAATCCAGCAGCATGATATTTGGCTTCATGAAAATATGTAAAAATGATTGAGTTTGTCTAGAAATGGTGGATTTCACCAACATCAAGTGGGTGACAAACCCAACCAGAATTGGCATATGCTGGGGATTGAAGGGGATATATTGAAAATAGGAAAGATCCCCAAATAGCAACTTTGGCAAGGCAAACAATGATAAACCATTCTCGTGGGTGGTATCCTGTTTTCAGATAAACCCGGAATGTTCATTATTTGGAAAGAGTATTTCACACCAGCAAAAATTGGGACTTGGTTGGAAATTTGGTTGTATAGCAATGTTCTTTGGAGCAATGCTTGATATCCTGCTAGACCTATGGTAAATCCAGTTGTAGATCCCAATTCGATATGTATGATTTTGAATACCACGTGGCATGACTGGGCTAGTGACATGCGCTTGATCGGAACATACATGCTCTTGGTAAATCAAAATAATACATAGATCCACTTATACCCGTTACAAAGGCTGTAAGTCCACATTAAGTGCACGCACTTCCACACGTCCGCAAGAAGACATTGCATGCTCTCGATGCAAAAAGTTGGTGGGTTTGATTTTTGGGTTACCTGTTCATAGACAGATCATCTGCAAGCTGGCCATTTGCTCAATGGGAATTCCAGGACCCACAAATGAAGGTACTGTACCATCTAAAGCCATAGCTTGGGGGCAAATGCCCTTAGGCTCATTGGATTGGTTTAAGGGAAAATTTACAGGAAACCATGGATTTTCCCATGAAATATAGAGGTTTCCTGTAAATTTTCCCATGAACCAATCCAGTGATAGGCCCATTTTTTCGATGGCAATGTGCCTCCAATACATCGGCACCTAATGTCCAGACCCGAGGCCCTCCAGACCTTCCCTTGTAGCGTTCGGGGAGACAAGATCAACCGACCTCAGGTGCCAGGGGAGGTAATTTGATATCTAATGGGAAGATTATGGGGAAAATATTGTGGGAATATTACAATTTTGATGGATTTATATTCTACTTATATTTGCTAATGGAATTTAATGGTATAAAACCAACCATCAGTAGGTATTTATTGGTGGTAGAATGGGGATATGATAGGGGATGTAGTGGGATATTGCCCTCCGGTGTCATCAGTTCTGCGGCTTGCTGGAAAATCCTCCAGCTATGGTTCAATGATTTTCCCGAAAGCTCCATTAGCCACGCTTGAGTCCATGTCTATTCCATCAATATTCCATTATATCCCCCCAAATTATATCCTCCATTATACCATCATTTTTTCTGGTGGACTTCCCATGTTTGATGGGTAAATCATCATTGATCACCAATAGGAGGAGTTTGCCATGTTTGATTGCCAGAGGGTACCCATAACTGGAACTGGCTGGAACTGGGAGAATCTGGGATATTTTTGAGGAATACGGGACGAAAGATTTAAATCCAATTTCTGCATGCCACTAAAAATTGCCAGGGATAAGGGTAAACCGATTCATGATGTATGCGGTAAAGTCTGAGAATCCAGATACATTAGAAGCATCATGGGATATGTAACCAGCAAATGGGCAGATTCAAGGAATTGTCCCATTGAGAATTAGGGAATATATCTAGGTCAACCAGCTGGATGCATAGTTTACTACACATCTGATTGGTTGCTGTACCCTCTGGTAAACTAACATAACTATGGAAAATCACCATTTTTATAGGTAAATCCACTATAAATTGGCAATTTTCAATAGCTATATCAAATTACCAGAGGGTAAAAGGACATATGTGTGAATATGTACTGACGGGATAAAAGTTTCTTGCAGGGTATCTAGGATTGGGAATGACTACTTGGATGCGTCGGGCCCAGCATGTTGGTAGTTGGTAGGCCATATATATATATTACAAGGGTATATGAATGTATACGACATATCCCACATACAACTAGGTGAAAATATGTTATTTTAACCTTTTAGCAATTCGGATACACAACTGATCTGGTAAACCCAAAAAAAAATGATCATCCCGACTCACCAGAAATGGATCAGATTCCACAATTGGACCGCATCACAGATGTTCCGATTGGGCCTTAGGGCCTGAACCTGTCGCAGGATGTCTACGAATTCTGCGACCCTTGCGCAAGACTTTTCCGATTGGCCATTGGCTCGGAGAGAGACGTTGTCCAATCGCGAAACGCGACGGAACCTTTGAGATGGCTATGGCGACCCAAATTATGGTACCATTTTAATGGTCATTTTCAATGGTAAATTAAGATAAACCAACCAACTATAGGGTTAATAATTTTGAGCCATAGCCATATTTTGGTGGTAAAATCCATGTTGGAGCAACTGTCAAATTCACCTGTTAAATCCGAAGCATGATTTTGCTGAATCATAGCGACCTTACAACGACGACAATGTAAATGACAGTTCGTAGGAGGAGCAATCTCGAAATGACCCAACATTTCAGATTGGTCATTATATATATATATACACACACATTACTATATCTATATATACTATAATCAAATATATCTGATTATATCTACATACCCAACACATTGGCACCCTTTCGGGGACTGGCCGCAAGCCATTCACAAACCCCGCTGAGGTCCAGATTGATGGTCTGCGGCTTGCAGCGTTGAGTCACAAGCCAGGCAGTGACGATGTCCTGGCCTTTGGGTGACCCATTGATATGGAGAAGTTAAACCATACTTAATAGGTGATTTTCCCAGCTATAAACCTCCGTTCAAAGGGGATGTCCAATTCTCATGTTTGATTGCCGAAAGGTATCCAGATGTCTTGTTGCCAGCTATGTCTGGGTTCTACACCAAGCCAGGAGCCGTGGTGGAAGTCATAGGGCAGGTCACAGTGCAGGTGGAACAGAGGTGCGGTGCATGGCATCATCACCTGCAGGGTGGTGACTGGCTAAAGATCCGCGAGAGTCTAGAAAAATGGCGAGTTTACCCATAAAATTTATGGTTAATGATGGTGAATGATGAATGAAATGGGTAAACTCGCCATTTTTCAAGAAATAAGCTGGGTAAAGAATGGTGAATGATGAATGAATGTATCAAGTTTCAGCGAGAGGGGATTGGCTGGCGATTAGTTTCCCAATGGTTCCACCAACAGTGGTTCTGTGTCTACCTGCGATGATCAAGCTGGAGGTAGATGCTGGTGAGCGACCCGACCCTTTTCACCTTTTCAATAGGCAAGATAATATATTGCCATGGTCAAAAGCTGGATGATATGTTTGGAAGCGCAGTTGCAGTTGCGATTGGATATATATATATATATATATAGCCATTGTTACAGGGGTTATATCCCAACTTATTGGGGTCCATAATCATGGTTATAGCCATTTGTAACCTCAACTGCACCCACAAGTAGCCATATTGGGGAATGATCATCAATCCGTCTGCATATGGATTTTGAGACCCATTCTGCTTGAGATTCCCATGGCACATCTGTTGCCATATGAGGATGGATCAAAATCAAAACCTATCTGGTACCATATTTGGAGGTTTCCTAAAATGAAGCTACCCCAGAATCATCCAAAACTAGACCAGTCTAGTCTTGAAACCTATGGTTTTGATTGGTTTTCGGGACCCCCCATTTAAAGAAACCCTCAGGGGGTATGAAGCCCCACATTTTCCCAGATTCAGATGATCCAGGCGCTGGTGTGGCTTCATTCCGCAGCATCGATCTCGACGTGTGTGCCCCTTCAGTAGCCACTGGGATCGATTTTTTTCTCCCCAAAGATGTAGGGTAGAAAGATGTAGAAAGTAAATTGTGCCCATAGCATGGTTGATTTTATACCCAAAATCCACATAAATCCCCATGAATTTTCGTTTGAAGCCCCTTTTTAATACCGCATCTATACTTCATGGTGGTTAGAAACCAACTTGATAAGCCCTCCAGAATTTCTGCAAAACCTGGCTGTGCTGAAGATGATTTTTGGCATGTTCCCTTTAGTGAATCCACCCGGACTGTTCCTGCTTGGTCCCCTTTGAAGCAAATCCAAGATTACAGGGGGTGATACTATCGTTTTGATGTCGTGGATTTTCATCATAAAAATGGAAAATCCGTTCTTAACAAGAATGGAATTGCTTCACTTGGCTCTGTTTAGTCGATGGTTCTTGATTTTCCAAATGTAAAATCCAGCCTGGAGAATCTTTGTTGGGAATATGTTCTGTTTTTGATGGGGTTCCTAGATCGCAAATCCATTTTTTCAGCCATTCAAAATCCATCCAGTTGCCATTTCTGAGGTGAGACGTCCATCTCCGTCCGACTGCCCTCTGTGGCATTACAGCTGCAACTGGAACCCATCATGGCTCTTTGCGAGGCGGGAAAGTCCCTGGGTCATTTCATGTGTATAACAGGGCAAACTACCCCCACCAACATGAAAACCAGTGAGAACTAATAAGTGGGATGATCCTCCAAGTGTGGGCATTTGGGTCTGAAACTTATTTTCTCGATATTTTTGGGGTCTAAGATTTGATTGTTTGGAATTTGTTTGGTCTTGACTTGAATCGTTTGGAATTCCAACCATATTTGTTCACCACCGACCGCCGCAACTCGCAGGTCCTGATTCACTTGATCAAAAGCGGCATGACGGCAGAAACTCAGAACGAGGTCGACGAGGTGTTGTCACCAAGTCCAGAGCAGGCCGGGGAATCCGGTGTTCGTCATGTGTTATTTGGAGGATCATCCCACTTAGTAACTGGCTAGGAACCATAGTTATAAACCATTTAGTTATATATAATTTATATATGGGATACCCCTTGAATGGGGACTTCCAAACCAGGCTTACTAACCACAAGTGGGATGGTCCTCCACGGGTTACCCTCTAGTGTCATCATTGCCATGGCGGGCCATTGCGAAATGCGAAACTGACCATGGGCATCGATACACGGGAAAATCATCGAACTACATGGTCATTTTTATTGTTTGATTACCAGAGGGTAACATGAGAGGGCATGGACAAATTCGTGATTTACCATCGCTTCAATAAAAATTGCAAGGAATTTGGAGATGTGGACCATGTTCATTGGCCATTCTAGTACTGTATTGTTGGTGACTTGTGTGATAGCAATGCAGACGAATGGTTACTTAAAAAGGTGTTTGGATGAATTTTGACATCGACGGCAGGGTCCATAGTCGAGCAATCCCGTGGTTCTGTTGGTTGTTTTGTTGGTGTTTCCTCCTTTATTGTTGGTCAAGCTTTGCATTGTCATCTATAGTTCTCTTGATTGTTACAAGCTTCCGCGGTTTTTATACTAAAATCCTAATTCAATACATATAGTATCTTTTATTGTGTCCCCATTTACCCTCCAATCAATTGACACAGATATCCAGAGCCCACCATGAAAGTAGATAGTTGTCCAAATGGGACATGGATTATCCATATCTATGTTACATCTCAATTTACCAGAGGGAACATCCTACAAGGTGGGACCCCCTAGTGATAAAGTGGTTTATAAAACCCATCTAATCATAGATTTATCGACCATAAACCATAGAATTCACCTGGTTATAAACCCATAAAACCTACAAGGTGGGGATAGTTATGTCCCCCATACACCCTACTGTAGTTAGCCAAGTTATCAAACAAGTTAGCTATCTAGGGGGCCCCACCTTGTATTTTTTCGGGGCCCCACCATGTCCCACCTTGTATGTCTCCTGCGACTCTGAAAAAACCTGACCCTTGAAACGCCAGGTGTCTGATGCCATTTCTTGGTCTGAAGCACAGCAAGGCAGCGCAGGAGCCACAGGCCGGCACAACTGTCCGAGGTTTCGCCCACAAATTGAGCCATCAAAACTACAATGTGAGGCCCCCTAGATAGCTAAGTTGGTTTATAACTACAATAACTATGGTTTATGATACGCAAATAACTATACTTAATGGGGTTTATAAACCAACTTATAACGTTTGGGGGCCTCACATTGTACCCTTGTTGATTGGTGATTATGGGGGATTCTACTACCTGGCGAAAATGGGGATGCGTTTCTTGCTGGTAAACTCGGATTTGGATGGTCCCCTGAAGCAAATCTTGGAAAACCTAGGAGAAGGCAGGTGGGTGGCGATTTCACCCGCCAAAATGCGGATTTAGCATGATTTTGACATAAAACATTGGAAGTTCACCAAAGAATATGGTGTTGGCTTTGGAATGAACATTTGGTATGCCTCCAACTTGTGCTTTATATTGGGGAAAATGAGCATGAACCGATAAACCATCAATGTTCCCCAGTGCCCTATTTTGTGGTTGAGTTGGATGATGAACAATTCATACAATGTTTTGGGTTGGATTGTTTCGTATGGGATGCACTGCTGGATGCCATGGCAAACAAGAGTGTTTCAGCTTGGTTTTCAACCGAATGGAAGTTTATACCTGAGAAAATCATCTAAAAATGCGGGATATAACTATAGTCTTAGATTTTCTGAGTCGATGATTTTAAGCATGTTCCCAGCGGGGAATCCACTAGAAATGGGCAAGTTTTGTGAATATTTTTGGGGGTTCCTGGATCGCAAATCCAAGTAACTTTTGTTGGTTACACTGGGGTTAACCAACATAGGGGTTAACCAACATAGATACGGAAACCAGTTCGTTTCCCCAGGAAGTTATCTTTAAAATCATAGATTGTCTTTCTTGTTTACCTATATTTACATATATTTACATTGGTTTATAGATCTTTATAGCCCCAAAAAAAGATGCTGATGCAGGTTGGAGATCCGGCTTAATAGGGAAGATCATAGCGGAGGTGAATAGGGGTTCTACCAAGAAAAATGGAGTGGGTACTGTACCTCCAAAGTCGGGGAACAACTATGCCAACTATGCCCAATGTCGTCCATCCCAAAATGTGGGTCTCTCCAAACCAAAAATGAAAGGCTCAGAAGCAACCATTTTTATGGTGATATTTTGATGGGTTAGAATTGATTGATATTAATAGTGAGGTAAACCAACCATATGCGATGGGTCTGTCTAAAAATGAAGATTTACTTTGATAATTGCGGCAATTTTAATGGCGGAAATGATGATAATCCATTGGGATTGGGAGCTACAGTATGTTCAGACAAACCAAACTTGTTAGGTATATCCACAGAAGTACCCAGCGCCCCAACGTGATTGTATCCCAAGTTGTAGGCGTTCTACAAATACGATACAAATTTGTGTTCCTTCTGATTGGTTCATGGATGGAGTGGTATTTTTTATGGAACCAGTCTGAGCAGAGGTGGCACCAAGCAAACCCTTTACCATCAGGGTAGCCCAGCAGGTCAGTCTCTGGTACATGGGTATGCGCAAAGTTTCCATATTGAATGAAGTTGGGGATCCCGGAACATAATGGTATGTAAACTACCCAAAATCAAACGAATTCCACCATGAGGGGTTGTGTTGATCCGTTTTCGAATCACATTCCACGTTTCCAACATCTTCTGTCTGTATCAAAATATCCCACCAAATTGGCAGTTGAATACGAGAAATCAAAAATTGTAATTAACTATCCATCACAGTGATGTAACCATCCCCAAAAAGGTGCCCCCACCCGGGATACACGGTGAAGAGCCACCGAATAATTAGCGGTTCTTGGTAGTTAAGATTCGCCCTGAATGAACCCAAACATAACTGGATGGGGATCTGGGGGGTGTTGGCTGAATCACCATAAATCTCTAGTGCTACCCCAGAAAAAATGACCGAAAGGCCCATGGCAAAGCCCCACAAATATCAGCCACCATGCTTTAAGCAGGCCTGCAGTGGAGAGAACAACTGCTGCGCAGAAAGAAGGTCAGCCTTCTCTCCTTGTCATTGACGCTGGTTCACTGTGGGGTTGACTCCTCAGAAGGGTTTGAGAGACTTGGGAGACAGATCTTTGAGTAAAACGATAATGATGTTTGGCTGAAATGACGTGCAACAAGGTCACAAAGCAGTTGGATGAACTGTCTGGAAATGTGATGTTGAGTGCTTCGGAGACGTTCGCTGGTGCGTACTTTCGAGCATGTTTGTTACTTGTTGCCCGTCCCTGAAATACTCGATGAAGATAAACATATCTTGGATGTGCTGAGTCGATAATTTGGGAATTCCCAATGGGAAATGCACCAGGACTGGGGAATCTATAGGGAGTTCTTGGATCGCAAGTCCAAGAACAAGATCCCGAAAAATCCAATTATAGGACCGGATAACCCCACATGTCAACTTCTTCCAGTACACAGCAACAGAAGTGTAAAGAGCAGACGACACCAATAGAAGAGAGGAAAGGGAAGTGTGCAAAGGTTGTGCAGGATAGAAGTGTGTGCCTGTACGGATATGTATATGTATGTGCGTGTGTGTGCATGTATGTATGTGTGGGTTGGTGTCGTGCGTGTGCAGTGGTCGTTGTGTGTCTTGAGTGTGTGGTGTGTGTGTGTNGTATATGTATGTGCGTGTGTGTGCATGTATGTATGTGTGGGTTGGTGTCGTGCGTGTGCAGTGGTCGTTGTGTGTCTTGAGTGTGTGGTGTGTGTGTGTGTGTTATGTATTTAGCGTGGGTTGTGTGTCTCAAGTGTATTATGTGTGTATGTTGCGTGCGTAT
>BGPT01002018.1:231840-245057 GCA_003297045.1 Symbiodinium sp. clade C Y103 | reverse complement strand
TGTGGTGAATTGTTAATGTGGTGAATTGTTAATGTGGTGAGTTGTTAATGTGGTGAATTGTTAATGTGGTGAATTGTTAATGTAGTGAATTGTTAATGTAAGGTAACCTAATGATCTCTTCACGCAGGTGCCCACCTGACACTATGATCTTTGGATTACTAGGAATGTGAAAGTCCGTAACTCGGAGTTTCTCTACGAAACTTCCTCTGATAATGGGAAAATTTACAGGAACACCCTATATTTCATGGGCAAATCCATGGTTTCCTGTAGATTTTCCCTTAAACCAATCCAATGACAATAATACACACAATGGATGGTCAAACTATGACAATGGATGATGCTGGAATCATTTCATGATAATGTTTTATGATTGGCATTCCAGCTTGCAATCATAACCTCCACTTCAGGATTGTTCAACCTCTTATACATTCCTGGTTGAATTGGAGGTGGTCGTTTATTCGTTTTACCACGTTTTACATTGTTTTGCCATGTCATTCCTTTTTTTGGCATGAACCGGCAGTTTCCTGTTTGGAGTGAAGAGGATGGAGTTTGGGCAAGCTGCATGGCAAGTTTTGACATGCAAAGACGGCGCAACCATTATCCAATGTTGCTTTCAAACGTGAAACGCGTGAAAGCCTCGTCAAGCCCCACCGAGATAACCCATGGTGAGCTACTGATTCTGGCGGTGCGAGTGGCTGGGCGGCAATCGCCTTGTGGATCCTTCTGGCACCTGCCATGATCTGCCTGGTGATTTTCACTACTTGTCACACTGTGGTGAGTCTCGTCTCTACCTGTCATTGCCCACACCTGGGACCTGTTGTGGCCCCCACCAGGCGGGATCCTTGGTGGCAACTGCATCCAGAGATGGCACTGCCAGGCCTCGGCAGTTGGGTTCGGCAACTCATTTGGGTCAGGCCTCCCTGAAAATGTGGCGATACAGTGGCAGATGCTGTTGAAATCGATTCATATCCAAAAACTTGAAAGAAAAGACGCTACAAGATGCTACAAAGACTACAGCACAAGACAAAGAAGTAAACAACTTCAGTGCAACCAGTTCTCGCTGCTTTTTTGGTCAGCCGTTTTCGTTTTGTTTTGCGGACATTGAAACCCCCAGGGTCAAGTGCATGAAGTGCTTTGTGAGACTGAATGCTGCAGCTGTTTCAGCCAAAAAGGCGGTTACTGTCAGAACTGTCGTAGGCGACTATGGTGTTTCGATTGCCCTGGAGTTCCGGCCGATTTTATGCAAGAAAAACAGCTTTGCAACAGCATCAGCAGAGCAACAGAGAGACCGTGTGTGACACGAAATTCAAGGCCCTGAACTTCGAGGAGCAAGATGCCAATCCAGAAGTGCAGCTGAAGGAAGCAAAGGCAAGAGCAAGAGGACGGTTTTTAGATCAAGAGATGACTGCACGTGAGAAGGCTCAAACCTTTGTGGCCATGTCCGGCTTTCCAATGCCATTCTTGCCATGAAGTCTAGTGAACATATCCAGATCTTCCATGATCTGCTCGCTTTTTTTGTACAGTCGTCTGACTGATAGACTTTCTCGGCCTTGAGCCGTACTTTGTACAGGTCCCTGTGGACTGTCATCCTGCCATCCTGCCATTCCAGAGCATAGTGTCACTTCAGTAATCTTCGCCAACATTTGAATTGGTCAGAAGGTGACTGGATTTGGAAGCATGTAAAGTCCTGTACAGGCGGCGAACCGCGGCACGGGCAGATGACCAAGAAAAAATGGACTGAAACGGACTTACTGACATCAAAGCCTTGCAGCTTCCATAAGTTGGTTTTGAGCACATCCATCAACATGGCATGTTGTCATGTTGAGATATGTGGAATGCAATGGCACCTGCCAGGCTTTGGTCTGTGGAGTCGGGTGAGTGCCTTTGCTGAAAATGCAGCCATGAACCAAGCCAGAAATGATCTGAAATGACCACGTAAACAAGCCATAAAAATGCTTAGAATTTTCAAGGACCAATCTTCCCGCCAAAATCTTGGCTCTTGTTACTGTTGCTCGTTCTTTCTCCCCATTGTATTGTTTTTTGGATGGGTTATGGACAGCGGCATGGTTGCCCTCTCTCCGACGTTTGTATGTTACCTTGTTTGAATGTTTGAGTTTGAATGTAGTCGTCTTCAAAGATTTCAAAAGAGTCCATAGGCAAAGAAATGTGGGATTGTGGGACACATCCCTCCGACTCTTGCCCAATTTGTTAACCGTCTTCCACAACACGCGGAAAGATCAGATTTTTGTTGCTCCCCTACCTTGAGCCTGTCAGTCGGTTTGAAGCTTCGGTTGAGTCGGAGGTGCTTGCGGATCTTGTCGGGGCATGCTGATGCTGTTGTGGATGTGGTCTTTGCACCTAGCGGCAGCACAGTGCTCACAGCCTCCAAGGACCGAGATTGCTGAGTTCCGAGAACCATTTCATGGAAGAAATGGCCAAGTTGTGATCCAACTTGATGTGGTAAAACCAGGAATAAACCATCCCCAATATTACTATAGCTGGTTGGTAATTACAAATCATCCCCAATTGGATCTACATATATCTACATAATATCTACATGTTATTTATATTATATATATATATATAATCATAGGTGTGTGAGTGAGTTTGCCGACTTATTCAGGTTTCAAGTGGACGCGGTGATTGGCCCATCCGGGCCTAAGTCAGCGCTAGGACAGAACTGCCCGTCTTTGGACTGTGGAGACTGGAGACTGCGCAGCGACGTTGGAGGGACACACTGCACCAGCCCCTGGGATCACTTGGCCCCCCAAAAATCTGCAAAGCATGTGGTATCCAAGACAGGAAGGGGCCAAAGACCAAGCCAAGTTTATCCAATTTCTATGTTTTTTTTGCAGCGTCTCCCATCCCAAAGCTCTTTGTCTTAGTTGGCAATGCTAAGAGCTGATTGCTTGCGCTGGTTTTCACACGTGTCGTTGTTTGGGACATGCATCTACGTGACGTGGGTCACGAAGATCAGGGCCAGATGAGACTGCGATGAACAGACGGAAACGATGGGATAAAGTCAACAGCAAGCATGGCCCAAGCAAGAGAACGAAACATCCAGTTTGAAGGTAGGTAGGCTCGCCCTGTTGGCTTTCATGGACTATTTGCCCCAAATATATTTAATATGGTTGAAATCCAGTTTCAGGGCGCATCAACCATCAACAGAAGCCACTTCCGCGCACATTTAGCAGAGGTGGTGCGTGCTGCCTTCGCACCTTCAGGCCCCAAGGGATCTGTTCAGTTCTTTGTTGTTATCCCTCTGGGACTCTGGAATGTACCCACAAAGCCTTCGTTTTTCACCTGAGAATTTGTTCTTCAATTTCCTAGAGCTTCTCATGTTCAATCAGATTTATCATTCGAATCTCACTCTTGGATGACAAGTGTTGGAGAGATCCAAAAGAGCAACCGATGCAGTTCCGCAACGTTCTGCAGCTGGCGTGCGCATTATGCATGCTTCAGGTGCTCAAGTTGTCACAGCGTCACAGGATCACACGGCAAGGGTAACTTGGAATGCGTTGAGGGACATATGAGGATGTCAAGGGCCTTTGGTTAAAAGACAACATGTCCCTAGGGCAAATGAGATCTGTGGCACTTTACGAGGCATGATGTGTTGTTCGTCGCTCTCTTGAGAGGTGCCATCCAACATATTCTTGGTTTGGTAAATACTTGTGACTTGTGAGTCTTGGGTTTGACATGAATTCAGACACACCACTGCTGCAAAAACCCGAGCAGGCCCAGACATTCAAGGCTCCATGATCATGTACATCTGAGCTCACTGCGTCATGTCAAGGTGTGGATGATTGATGGCATTTGCACCCAAGTCCTGGACAAGCACCTGGGGGCTGTGGTGAATGCTTGCTTTTCGCCAGATGGCTCCAGAATCATCACAGCGGCTCAGATGCACAGTTCCAGTCCATACCAGTCCCTGCCCTACCAGTACGTGATGGATACGTGCCCGTGATATGCCATGATTCTCCTTGTTCAGAGGGTCATCAACAACGAAAAGTCTCAAATATTAGCCTTCATGGCAATGGGAAATCCCCTACAAATGGAGGTTTGATGGAAATTTACAGTAAGTAAGTATTTAGTATGTAATGTATGTAATATATTGCCATGTCTGATTGCCGGAGGATAGAATTTGCATTTGTCACTCCATTGGTGTCACCTGCTGAGGCCTCAACCGATTGCAGCACTCGGATCTGGGACCCCACCTTTGGTGACTGCCTGCTGACACTGAAGGGCCATGGTGTGGAGACCCAACCGCATGTAGGTCACATCCTGTGGGCACAGCCGGGTTCAGCGGGTTCTACAGGTTCTGTTTTCTGACATGTTCTGACCGATTCTAAACCTTTGTATAGAATAGAATAAGCGTTAATGCGTTTCATAATGTTTCATATATTTTGCATTATTTAGCCATAGATATAGCATGATATAGCTGTAGAACGTGTACCCATCATGATCCAGTCATAGAACATTTGCCAACGGGGTCCTTCTCAACCCGGCAGGTGGTGGCATAGTCGTGGCAAAGATTTCCCCAGACAGTTCGCAGGCGCCAGCTGGAGAGGGGGCCTTGGACCTTGAATGCCATGGATGCAGAGGGGGTTTCCTGAAAATGGGGGGTGCACAATAATTGATTCAATAGCTGGATGGTTTAGAAGTTTAGAATGGAAAATCCTATAAATATCTTCAATGGTTTCAATGGATGATTTGGGGGTACCCATGGGTACCCCCATTTTACCCAAACCCCCCATATATTCACATGCATTAGCAACGTGCAGATCTTGAGTGCTGCCATCGGCACCCAGGGAGTCCGGGGCTCAGACGTCTTGGATTGAAACTGATCGGTCAAGGATGATGAGCGCAACGCCATACTTGCCAGATCTTGCCACAAAGATGCGAGATAACTACGGGGGCCCGGCTGTAGATGCTAGGAGCTCTGGGTCGGTTCTCACTCGATGTGTTTGTGGGCTACTACTGTACCTCATGTATCCTTTTGTGAATTTCGGACTGAAGCCCAAATCAAGAAATCTACCGGTACCGGTAATTCACTACCTGGAGTTTTGATCTTGCTTTGGCCATGCACGGGCGCTTGAGGCTAAACATATCCAGTATCTCTTCCTCCACATTGCGTCCCCTCCTTTCTCTTTTCTTGTTCCGTCTCTTCTTCCTTCGCTTGTTTTACTCGTTCTTTCTCTCTTCGCCAAGCAGCGTTTCTTCCCAAAGCATCTGCCGCTCATGCAATTGAGGGACATATAGAGACATTGCAAAAATTGATATTGTTTAAAGTTTGATGATCTCTCTGGACATGGATTGCAAGCAGTCAGATCTCCATCCTCCTCTCTTGTCCACTATTTCAGGAGGTTGTTTTTGTTTCAAGGGACTGTGCCTCCCATGTCGTTTTGGGTTGTTCTAGGTTTCTATGTGTTCATTTTGATATCCTTCGAACCTACCTCTGAAATTGCTTCCCAGCATGAAGCCATCCATATTGTGTTTCTTGTTCATTGCTTTTTGAGGTCTCGGTTGGTACCATCCAGGCTTCCAAGCTGTTGTTGTTTTCTTGGTTAGCGGGAGAGCATTTTTGTATCTGACATTCCTTCAAGACGTTGTTTTCCAAGATGAAAGGTTTCATCTGGCGCTGTCGAAATAACCCCTTGGGAGAAGTGGACAAGTCTTATCAGACAAACAACTAGTCCTCTTGTGCTTGGTAAGGTCGTCGTTCATGATGCTACTGGGGCCATCCTGCAGCCCGCAAACCCAGTTGACGGAAATGAAGGTTTTCCTCATGATATTGAAAAGATCTACACCTGAGTTTTGGCGCTGATGATGGTTTGCATTGGGATTTGCATGCAGACTCAGTCGCAACTAGACCTCTTCCTACTCCGATGTGATGGTGTCACTAGATCCAAGCTGCTTGTGTGGTTGAATAACTGAATGCTTTTGATACCTTTTGCTTTGCTCCTGCCTCACTAAGGAAACTTGCAGAGGGCCAGCCAGAAGCTTTGCTGATGGTCCAGTTTTTCAGGGGTCAGTCATGAAGCCAGGGACCACGCGCATACCAAACTACTCTTGTAGAAGGAACTCATAATTTTGAGACGCCTCCATCTAGCAGGCGCTCTCTTGCACTCCATGCTGCATCTAGCATCCTGCCTCTTAATGTTTTACCCAGGCCAGTTCATGATGCTGTTGGGACCTTAGGAGTGCAATGTGCAATTCTTGCGTCTTGGAAAGTCGGAGGGAATCAAGCTGCCGATATTTCCAGTGCTGGTTGAATCATATCCCCAGGATCCCCAGACTTTTGTTGTTGTTGTTGTTGATGATGTTGTTGTTGCTGCTGCTGCTGCTGTTGTTGTTGTTGTTGTTGTTGTTGTTGTTGTTGTTTATCATGTTCATTCTTATTTGTATGTCTCTTTCTGCGCTCCAATTTTTGGAATCCCTATATGGCCTATATGTTATGGTACCCTTGATATGGGATGACGAAGCAGGTCGCCAAACAGGCCAAGGATGGCCAAGGTCATTAGATCTTTGACTTGTGAGAGGGATGGGTCAGCATGAATCTCAATATATCTCAATCTTTTTGAAAAAAATAATCAATATCATAGCTCCAAAATGATCCACGTCTTACTCTTACTTTCTGCAAGACGTCCCTAATCGATTTAATCGGTACTGCAAACGAAGTCGCTTGTTCCAGGCATTTTCACCCGATGGATGTCACATCATGGCAGCCTGCCGGTCTCCTACGATTCATTAGTGAAGTGCGCAGGGAAAGTTCCATGAAACCTTTATACAACAGTTTGTGCAAACCTGTGCCAGCTTCTGCAAACGAAGCCCTGTTGCACTTGTGACTATCATCTTGGGTGCTCCAGGGTATCTTGTAGTCTTCAGAGCTTTAGTTGGCTGATACTTTCCAAGCCCAGGCTGCGACTGGAAAGCCCGCATTTGGAGCACAGCAACCTTCAAATGCTTGCAGGAGCCTACAGTAGACACATGGACCTGACGCATCAGGTTGTCACGAAGTGATTTGGGATTGACAGCGAGGGTTTTTTCCAATGTCGCTCTGTGATTTTGGTGTCCGCAGTTGGAATGTAAACCAGGAGTTGCCGCATGAGGGACAAGTCCTCTCAAGCACCTTCTCCGCAGACGGCTCTTTCGTTCGGCAAGCCCAGTGGGTTTGACGACTGTACGGAGTCCAAATGACATGCTGGGACGGGTGCACAGGACAGTCCAACATCAATTGATCCAGATGAAAATCCCAGCAATCAGAAGAAAGAAAATGCCTCGGTTCCATTATGAGGGACCATGGCCATGGCTCAGCTTTTGCAGCTTTCAGGCTGTGACTGTTTGCGCAGACCTGACTGCTCTGGTTTGGCGCGTGGCAACTGGGGAGTTGGTACACAGCTTTGCCGGACATTCAGGTCCTGTGCCCGGCTCAGGCCACAGGAGCTGGGATGGGTTTAAGCAGCTCAGCTGAGTTGAAGGATGCGCCTGGTGGGCCAAGGTGACCACTGCTTCCTTCAGTCCTGACAGCACCCGTTTGGTCACAGGCTCTGAGGATTGTTGTGGGCGAGTTTGGGACGTGCTGCTGGCGTGATTTGTGCAGCTTGTGGGCCTTCAGCACAGCTGTGCATGGTTTCAAGATTGCCTCAGCTAGGTGGTAAGTGGAAAATGTGCCGTCATGCTCCTGGGTCACGAGGTATGACGCTTAGTTTCCAGGCTCCAATGGGTTCAAGACTCATGCTCATACAATCTCATGCACAAATTCCCAACAATTTTTCTTGAGGTATCGTATTTTGCCTGATCATGCTGAGCTGCTCATGATGGCGTGATGGCATAAGCCAAACAACAGCTTGGGGAAATTTGGGGAACCGAGGCAAGGCTGGAAGCCACCTGCATTTCACCGTGATCATCGGAAAAAAATCAATTGAAAATTCAATACAATAAAATTGTTATAGATTTATAAATTTGAACTAATTTGAGTGTTATAGTTATATGGAAGTTATGAATATAAACAAAAATTCGATAAATTATAATTATCATAAATTTAATAATATATGTGAGTCACGGTCAAAATGGTTGAATACCACTTTAGTATTGTAGGATTTTTTGTCAGAGATGTGCACGAAACACTGTGAAGCGATACACTAAGGTGTTAAAGTTGAACGAATTCAACTGTATGAGCGTATTACATTGGCCGGTGTATTTGCTAAAGTTGGCCGAAGTTGCGTCCTGCTTGTGTTTTGTGACTTACTCATGTCAAGTTCTTAACTTTATCATGGGTTTGGCACTGCTGCCAACTTGGTTAGACATCGCATTAAGGTCGGCTTTCATTGTCGCAATGATCATCGAAATGAGTTTGAAGTTTAGAAGTCAAACTTCCTACTTATGGACAAATTAAACGCAGCAACAGTCAAAGAGAAGTGCGTCCACAATGTGTGTCCCAATTTTTAAGGCAGCAAAACTTGAAGAGACAGAGCTTGTTGCTCACCGGCGTCCCAGTGGGATTTGATTTGGTTTTGTTCAATTCGTTCAACTTCCTGGTCCAACGCCGTCTCAATGGGATTTGACATGTTTACGTGAGATTGGTCAACTTCAACGGTCCGTTAAATGGCCCCCTCCCAAAAGCGATAATGACAAAAAACACAAAAGCGACAACCGATAATGACAACAAGTGAGATGAAAAGGATTTTGAAGGATAGGTATATATATATGTATATTTAGATATGAATTTATAATACGGATTATATATGTTAATTACCTTATATATTATATATAAAAGCATTATTGTTTGAAATTAATTCTATTATATATTTATTTAGATATTTAAGATACCAGTAGTACCGCACAAGGCGGTGGCGGAAGTTTCAAAAATAGGAAACCAGTAGGAGAGGTTCTTTGCTGTGAATGATGAATGACAGAGCGAACCCATTGATGGACCGACAAGTGGCTGGAGGCAGCGCAGTGTAGTTGTATTGTAACGTAGTGTAGTTGTAGTAGTGGGTGTAGTTGTAGATGTAGTTGTGGTTGTAGTTGTGTTGTAATGTAGTTACAGTTATGTTGTAGTTGTATTTGTAGTGCAGTGCAGTGTAGTGTAGTCGTAGTGGTTAGTGTGGTTGTAGTTGTAGTTGCTGTAGTTGTAGTTGTAGTTGCTGTAGTTGTAGTTGTAGTTGTTGTAGTTGTTGTAGTTGCTGTAGTTGTTGTAGTTGCGGGTGTCATGGAATTGAAGTTGTAGCTGTAGTTGTTGTAGTTGTAGTTGTAATGGTAGTGGTTGTTTTGGTTGTAGTTGGTGTCATTGTTGTAGTTGTTGTAGTTGTAGTTGTCATGCAGTTGAAGTTGTAGTTGTAGTTGAAGTTGTAGTTGTAGTTGTTGTTGTAGTTGTAGTTGTTGTAGTTGTAGTTGTAGTTGAAGTTGTAGTTGAAGTTGTAGTTGTAGTCGTTGTAGTTGTTGTTGTTATTGTATTTGTAATTGTAGTGTTATGTAATTAAAATTGTTAGAGTTGTTATAATAGTAGTGATTTGTGGTTTAATGATTCTAATTATGATTATTATAATTATAATTATATTTTTCTAATATATTTTTATAAATAAATTCATATTTTTTTCTTTAATATCTTAAATTAATTATATTAATTAAAATTGATAATTTTGTACTAAGATATATTTTGATATATATTTTTTTTTCTTTATTATATTTAAAAAAACATAATATTTGCTACGAAAAAAATATTTTAGAAAATACGAAATATTGAAATTATTATTATATAAAATTATTTTAATTTATTTGAAATTTTATTTTTGCAAAATAATATTTATTTTAGGAAATTAATGCCCGGACCTATAAATATATTTATTTAAAATATTTATTGTATTGTGCTTATTACGAAAAATATATTTATGTAGATCCTTTTCAAATATCCTATATTTATCATTATTTTTGAAAATAATTTAATATCTATACGATCATATATAATTTTTTTTAAGGAACAGAATTCCTTGCGCCTATATAATAAACCGATGTCTAAGCATCCAAAAGTGACCCGAATATATGGGGTATTTAATATTTTTCTTCCAATTGGATTTCGTAAGAGCATGTCGCCCATTTTTTCGCGATCCTAACTTTCAAAAGTGGTTCGAAGCAGTCAATTTTTGGTTATTTTTTCAATTGCAAAAATATTTCACGCCATAGTGTTGTGTATTTTTTTCGATATTTTATTCCCAAGAGTGTTCCAAGCATGCTGAATTTTGGCGTTTTTGATTTCCAAATGGGTTTCTCGCCACCAAATGGGTTTCTCGCCACAAGTATGTGCACTATCTCAATATCTTAATTTTCAAAAATGGTCCGAAACCGCAAATTTTCATTTCTTTTTATTTCCAAATTTGCTTTGCGCCACAACGCCGTGCACTTTTTGAATATTTCAATGTCCAAAAGTGGTCCGATGCTGTGATATATTATTTTTTTGTTTCCAAATATATTTCGTATCTCAGCAATATGTAATTTTTCGTATCTCATTTCACCAGATATCTCCGTATCCGCCATTTTAGCGAGCCTACTTTCGACCCTCTGGAGCCACAAAACATTGGAAAAATAAGTGTTTCGCGGCTTTCCTACCTTTTCGCGCACCTGCATTTCTTCTCTTCTGATTTTCCCATCTTCTGATTTTCTCCGTCTTCTGACCTCCTTCCTGGCTGTATTTTCCATCTGTCCATATTGTTGGAAGGTTTAGCTTCTAAATTTCCTTCGATAATTAAATTTGGAAATAAATATATTATATAAATAAAATATATCTAAATTATATATCATATTTTTTGGAATATTATAAATATAAGATCAAATGAATTTATATATAATTTGATAAAAAAATATTATGTATAATTTTCATATTTATATGAAATTAATAAATAAGAATTTATATATATAAATTTGAAATTGAAAAAAATAATATATGAAATATTGATATTTATTCTTTGAATTATATTAGAATTTTATTTTTGAATAATATTTTTAAAAAACAAATAATTCCCCACCTGGTGGGTGAAGCCTATTAAATTTCATCAGAATTGTCCGCCGTAGGTCGCCGCCTCCTCTTCTTTTTCCTCCGTCTTCCTCCTTGCTAGCTTTAGATCGTAGTTGACATTACCGGATTTTAATTACGAATTCCAAATTTCATTGGGCACTCGGGACCTTAATTGAAAGCTCCAGATTTCAGTGGGCACTGCCGGACCTCAATCCTGTATAAAATGACGAATAAACATTAAAATGACAGATAGACTGCCAAATAAAATATCAAATGTGATATATTAAAAATATATATCAAAATATATATATTAATTAGAATATCAAAAAATATCAAAATATGAATTAAATAAGATATCAAATTATATATTATAAATAGAATATCAAATTATATACCAAATAGAATATCAAATAAATTATCAAATAGGATATCAAAAAATACCTTGAAATATCATATTAAAAATAATTCGATTATATATTATTCTAAATTAAATATCTAAATTATTTTATTATAAATATATATATTTTTTAAATTTTCATTTTATATAAAATAAATTTATTGTTTTTTAATGTCTATATAATATTTTAAAAAGAAATATTTTTAAATAATTTTTAATAGATATATATATATATATATAAAGGGTCAAGGCTCCAGGTTCCCCGGAGCTCGGAGGAACCTGGAGTCTTGACATGTAGTTTTCGTTGNACAGAAGGGTGGGGGGTGGGGGGGGTGGGAGGGGGTGTAATAACGTCTTGTTTGTTGCGTAACAGGAGAAGTTGCGGCATGATGAATATTCGTTGTTGTCTACAGAAGGGTGGGGGGTGGGGGGGGGGGGTTACGTTGAAGAAGTTGTTACGTTGAAGATGTTGTTACGTTGAAGATGTTGGTACGTTGAAGATGTTGTTACGTTGAAGATGTTGTTACGTTGAAAATGTTGTTACGTTGAAGATGTTGGTACGTTGCAGATGTCGTTAATTTGAAAATGTTGGTACGTTGAAAATGTTGGTACGTTGAAGATGTTGTCACATTGAAGATGTTGTTAAGATGAAAATGTTGGTACATTGAAGATGTTGTCACGTTGAAGATGTTGTTACGTTGAAAATGTTGGTACATTGAAGATGTTGTCACGTTGAAGATGTGGTTAATTTGAAAATGTTGTTACGTTGAAAATGTTGGTAGGTTGAAGATGTTGTCACGTTGAAGATGTCGTTAAGATGAAAATGTTGGTACGTTGAAGATGTTGTCACGTTGAAGATGTTGTTAAGATGAAAATGTTGGTACATTGAAGATGTTGTCACGTTGAAGATGTTGTTACGTTGAAAATGTTGGTACGTTGAAGATGTTGTTACGTTGAAGATGTTGTTACGTTGAAGATGTTGGTACGTTGAAGATGTTGTTACGTTGAAGATGTTGTTACGTTGCAGATATCGTTAAGATGAAGATGTTGGTACGTTGCAGATGTCGTTAATTTGAAAATGTTGGTACGTTGAAAATGTTGGTACGTTGAAGATGTTGTCACGTTGAAGATGTCGTTAATTTGAAAATGTTGTTACGTTGAAAATGTTGGTAGGTTGAAGATGTTGTTACGTTGAAGATGTTGTTAAGATGAAAATGTTGGTACGTTGAAGATGTTGTCACGTTGAAGATGTTGGGAATGTTGTTACGTTGAAGATGTTCGTACGGGTGATGTCGTCACGCTGGGGAGTATAATTGTATCAGTATGTATTTTGGATGTTCTATAATTTCTGGTTCTTCATATTTTTGATGTATTTATACTGTATTGTCTCCGTACGTATTTCATATGTCTATTAATTTTTCTTGTCTCATATAAATGGGGTCATTGACATTTTGATATAAAGCTAGATACTCGCCGCACGCGAGGCGAGATCCTCAGCTGCCTGGACTGGCTCTTGGCAGATCTTTGAATGTTGGTGGCAACGTGGGGGATTTTGAGGGTAAGATGTTGTTGAATAATATTTATATATATATATATATCTTTTTCTCTTGCCATATATACATATATGTCATTATGTTGGGAATATTGTTACGTTGCAGACCCGAAATTTATGATTCCTATGCAGAGACCTGCATGCACTGTCTTATGACTGTTGGGAGTTTTGGTTCACGCTGTCCCTGATTTATTGTCTGGCCATGGATGATGTGGCTTTGACTTCGCTGACGTATGTTTTGCTGTTGAGACTTGCAA